>JANUWF010001074.1:0-252546 GCA_026120185.1 Voacanga thouarsii | reverse complement strand
GTTCTAATACCAAATGTTGCAGATCTGGTTCTACAATTGCATCAAAATATTTCATCTTTTTTAAAATTGATGTTCTCTTTACATACAGATTAAAGGTGTTAGAAATAATATTATAATTCAAATAAAATTTTTGTACTATCTCTATTAAACATATGATAGTTATTAATTAGTGAAAATTCTCAAGAAATAAGAAGAAAAAAAAGTATTAGAAAGTTGTATAGTTAATTTAAAATAATTAAAAATAAAATTAAAAAAATTAATTATTAATTTCAAAAATATATATATATATATATAAATTTATTTTAAAATAAAAAAAAAAATTATAAACGTATATTTTGAAACCGGTGAAGTATATTCATTTGGTAGAGGATCAAAATCAAACCGTTTTATGTAACGAAAGATAACTTGATGCCGACGTACAATCTACCACGACCCACCACATGCTCCTTGATGTCCATGGCTCAGGCCTGACACCCTTATATCACCATCTTAGTTTTTTTCACAACACAGAAAACATCGTGGACTGGTTCAAAAAGTCAAAAATTGATTGTCTTAATAATCTTCCACCAAACAACGTGACTCAAGAAATTTTTAGGGTCACAGAATTTAGTGCTGCTGTTGTCCTTGATTTGATTTGAGCATTATTATCTTTTATTTCCACTGAAAAAGTCAAAAAACAGAGAAATGAAAATTTGAATGTGACTAATTTTTTTATCAGTATATGTATTTTGAGGGAAAACATTAGCAATATAATAAATTACAACCTCCCCCCCCCCCCTTCCCCCTTCTACCTTCTAACATTAAGTTTATTGGTTCCCATAAACAATAATTTAGGAACTAGGAGTATAATAAATTACATGCCACAATTAATAACAATTATATGTAGATTTATCTACTGTAAAAACTAAGAACGATAACAAAAATAAAATAGAAGTACGATGATGGGAGGAGGTATATATGGGTATTTTGTTTTATTAAATCATAGTGAAATGATTGTCTTTAGTTGCATCAATACTAAAATATAACTTTGTAAAGCCTAGGTAACAGAACTCTGTCAAAGTGTGTGTGTCTGAAATGATAACATTTAGCTTCCGGGGAACAACGGGGTTTTCATGTTGGTTTCAACAAGAACAATTAATACTATCACCGCTTTGAAATAACAATCAATATAAAAAATATTTCTAGTATCTATCTAAACTTTTTGAATGTATATTATTATTTTCATTTATAAGCTTATTCTAGTTATTATACATTTAGGCAACGAAATTTGGATATAAAAATTTGATCAAGATTAAAAATAAAATTAAATATTTTAATCTTGGTTCATAAAAAAAATCCAACAATAAATCAAATTATTATTCGTGGATCATTGCAATTGGGCCAATGTCAAGAGTGAATTTCAAATCAAATTCAAGATGTTATAGAATAAATAGAGAATTGCATTGTGGCACTAAAGTTGGACCTTTGTTGAGAATTTATTAAAGTCACTATAGTAAGAATTAAATGAAATTGGACTAAACATAAAACAAACCCAAGACCATTAGAATTTCTTGAGGGTCTACTAAAGTCTGGTAACTTTGATATCCATATCGACTGACTATACTAAAATTAAGGGATTTTGATCTTATAAATAAGATATTCTCTCAAAGATTGAAGGTATTCCAGAGCTTCAACAATAGCAGTGCACGAAAACTTGCTGTTTGCGAGGGCTGCGTAGCAATCACAAATCTACGATGGTTTAGTGATAGTAATTTCATTACATCAAGTTGACCAACTCTTGATAAACCTAGCAATTTGCGTGATTTTTGCTTCGGCTAAACTATGAATTGGTTTTCTTCTCTTTTTTTTTTTTTTATTATAAGGAAAAAAGATAAACCCTTACTACGTTCTTGAAAATTGGCTACCATTTTATGATGGCCTATTAAATTAAGAAAAGATAAGAGGCCCTCGCAAATTAGTTAGGAATTACTAGGACAATATTAATTATGTAACAATAATGATAGAGTTGGACAAATAAAACAATCGTCACTAGGTCAAAGCAAAATTACCAAAGTTTTGTGATGGCTATTTTTATATTCTAATTTATTATGTCAAAATATTCTCGAAATTTTCTAAATTTGTAGTGCCCTGGCAAATTGGGCTTTGCTGTGACATTTCAAATTTTTAGAAATCGCTTTATTTTTTTTACAAATAATATATTGGAAAGCCAATACACCAATTTGTTACAAATGTGTAGCAATTTGCGAGAGCTTTGCTATGGTTTCCGAATTTTTGGAAAGCACAAATTGTGTGGAATTTAATACCCCAATTCATCACAAAGCCATCGTAAGTGGTTTTGCTTTTCCCCACGCTAGACTGTCACTATTCGCCATGTATTTGCGAGGTTTTTGTTCAATTTATATATATATTTTAAATTTTTTTAATTCTTTTGATTGTCAAGTTAGTGGAGAAATATATTTTGACAAATTTACCTACGTATTCTTAATAACTTGTCTCGAAAAGAGCATTTTGTTGTATATGTATAGATATAATTATATTATATTATACATTAATTGCAATATATAAATACATGTATATATCTATCTATCTTGTATTATGTATATATGTATCTCTTTGTTCTATAGTTAAAAAAGTTTGATAAAAAGATATGAATTGATATGAATTTTTCATGAAAGCTATAATTTAGTCGATAGATGAAAATAACGTACCTTAACAATTCGAAGGAAATTGAAACATTGCGTGTAGAATATCTTATATACATCAATTAACTTGATTAAGTTATGTTTAAGGTAAAATAAAAGTGAATAATTTTGTACATATTGTTGTTGCTGAGATTGATTAAAAAAATTGTGAAAATTTTTAAATTGTAGAGTTTCAAGCAAAATAATCACTAATTAGCATGGGTTTTGCAAAAGTAAGGTTCAAATACCATTTTTAGAAATAGTCTTTGCTAATTCGTCACAGTAAGCGAGAAATTAGCATGGGTGATGTGTCAAATTTGGGTAATAAAAATCATTCATTTTTAAATTTATTTCCAATCAAATTTTAATTAAAACATTAACTCCAAGTCACACATATGAGCAAGTATACGCGTAATTAAATATAGTATAGAGAATTAATAAGTATCGATCCTCAAGGAATAAATACGTACTAATTACTTTTCGTCGCTTATATAATCTTACAACTAAATTGATGAAGAAGAAATAAAAGAAAATTAAACAAATAAATATATACGAACACTATATATATATATATATATATATATATATATATATATATATAGCCTTCCGTGACAAAATAATTTCCTAGCTAAAGCCTTTCCAAAGCCTTCCACAACAAAAACAACTTCCTTGCCAGGTTCTCATTGAAATGCCGTTGCCAAAACTTCTTAGCGAGGAAATTCTAAGTTTTGTTGCAAATGAGTACCCTTTAGCTAGGAAGCCTAGACTTTTTGCTGGAAAAAATTTCTTCACTATCAAAATTTTGTCACAAAAGGTTGTAGTTTTGTCACTGATGATGATTTTTAGCGACAAAAAAAATTGTCATCGCTAAAAATATAATTTTACATAAAAAATTAAATATTATGGTAAGAAAATATATTACTTTTGTGGCAAAAAAATTTCGTCGCCAATTCAAAAAAATTTCTCACTGAAAGGGGTTAATAGTGACAAAAATGTTCCTCGCGAATATAAAAAATTTTGTCGCCAAAAGGGGTTAATGGCAACAAAACAAATTCCTCAATAAAGCATTATTAAAAAAAATTTAAATAAAAGTTTATGAATTTTTTTACCTGTGGACTGCAAACCTCTTCATAGACCGACCGTAGTGGATCGCCTTCATTGGTGCGCAGCCATCATCATGGACCGAGCACACCTAATTATACCCTCAAATTGAACAAAATCTTCTAGTCTTCCATGATTCGAATGCGCAACCTCCACATTTGGAGGTTTC
Organism: Voacanga thouarsii; assembly: GCA_026120185.1. Taxonomy (NCBI): domain Eukaryota; kingdom Viridiplantae; phylum Streptophyta; class Magnoliopsida; order Gentianales; family Apocynaceae; genus Voacanga; species Voacanga thouarsii. Next base: position 248,595 of record JANUWF010001074.1, on the reverse strand, counting down.
ACACTTAACCATTGGGCTAAGTGACTTATTTGACTCAATCCTTTTTTTTTATTTTTATTTAAACTATTCTAAACATTCATGTTGTATTTTTTTTTAAAAATATAATTATTATAACAAATAATAACATTCATAGTAAATTTAATATTAAACAATATTATTCAACATAATAAATTATTTTGTACATTTATATAACTTTGAGTATCTCAATACTCACGGATATGAGAATTACCGCTTAATCAAATCATGAAATCTAACACATGCTAGTCTTAATGCATTAATGATGTCGTCTCATTAATACTATGACTAGGAACTATTTAAGTACTAACACTATACAATGTAGTAGGAATCTCATATCATAATCTCTTTCATGATTTCCTTAACATAGTGTTGTAGTAGGGACTTTATCGAACAGTTATATGACTGAAAAGTAAACAAAAGAAACTGTAAGATAAATAATGCCTTTTATAAAAATAAAATGTGTCATAGATAGTGTACAAGTGATTGCTTCTAGTGCACAACACTAATAGTCTGCACCAATTTTCAAATTGGATGGACTAAAAGATTGGGTTTGGGCATCCGGTGATAGTCCTGGAAGTTTTCGCAGGAAACCTGTCACGAATGTCAGTAAGATTGTACGTATTAGCAATACACGAATGATGTTGGAAGGGATTGGAAGATGAAGTTGAAGGTTGATCAACAGTCTGTTTGAACTTGTCAAGATACTTTTGTTATTGAAGTCATTAAGAAGTTTTCCTATGAGTTCTAGAAGAAGATCCTGTTCTTTTGTAATTAATATATATATACTTTAGCTCGTAATACAAATAAATGCCTACAAAAATGCAAAAAACATAAGGCATTTACAAAGATAGGTACTCAAATTAATGATCTGAGCGTTATATTTGTTGAAATTACTAAGAAGAGTGTTATGACCAAATTTTAAGTTAATCATATATACTTTGGCATGTAATCCAACAAAATATCTAAAAAATACTAAAAACCTAAAGTATTTACAAAGATAGGCACTTCAAATTAACGATCCGACCATTATATTTGTTGAAATTGTTAAGAAAAGTATTATGACCAAATTTGAAGGTAATCAGATATACTTTGGCACACAATCCGACAAAATATATCTACAAAAATGTTGAAACCCTAAGGTATTTACAAAGATAGGAACATCAAATTAACTATTCGATCGTTAGATTTGTTGAAATTTCTAAGAAAGTGTTATGACCAAATTTTAAGGTAATCAGATATACTTTAGCACGTTATCCAATAAAATATCTACAAAACTATCAAAAACCTAAGGCATTTACAAAAATAGGCAATTCAAATTTGAGATTTTACTGTTAGATTTGTTGAAATTGCTAAGAAAGTGTCGTGACAAAATTTAAAGGCAATCAAATATACTTTGACACGTAATCTAACAAAATATCTACAAAAATACTAAAAACCTAAGGTATTTACAAAAATAGACATATCAAATTAATGATCCGACCATTAGATTTGTTGAAATTGCTAAGAAAAGTATTATGTCCAAATTTGAAGGTAATTGGGTATATTTCGACACTTAATCTTGCAAAATATCAATAAAAATGCTCATAACTTAGTGATTTATAAATATAGATGTATCAAATTAACGATTCAACTATTAGATTTGTTAAAATTGATTAAAAAAAAGTATTATGATAAAATTTGAAGGTAATTAGGTATATTTTTCCATATAATCTAGCATATTTGATCATATTGTATATATTTAAAAATTTAGAGATTAATTTGTAAAATTTTTAGGGTCATATTATAAATACTTCCAAATTTAAGGACCAAATTATCAATTTATAAGGTAGGGTCATATTATAAATACTTCCAAATTTAAGGACCAATTTATCAATTTATAAGGTCATCTTGTATGTGTAAAAAATTTTAAAACAAATTTACAAAATTTATGGGGCCATGTTGTAAATATTTAAAAATTTAGGGATGTGTATTAGTTAGGAATGGAAATTTTGTTGCTAAAAATATAGTTAATGTTGATAGAAGTAAATATTTTTAGTTAGGAAATGTATTTTCATCATCGATGATACATCATTGACAAGAAAAATTTTGTTAGGAAATGAAATTTTGTCGATGATGGTGCATCATTAGCGAGGAAACTTAAAATTTCCTCGCTAATGCACTTATTTCCTAGCTAAAGCCATCACTTTTAGCTAGCAAATAAAAATTTTGCTACTGAAGGTCCTAATTGGTAGCAACAAAAAGTTTTTATCACTAAAGAAAAATTTTCATCACTAAAGGGTACTTTTAGCAATAAAAAATTTTTCCTAACTAAAGTTTTGTCGCCAATGTATTATTTTCTTGTAGTGAAAACATAGCAAAGAAAACATGTACATAGATAGAAATCTCTAAAGACATAATAATGATTTACTAGTAAATCTCTCAATAATTATTATCTTCACATCATGGAGGAATAAATTAGAACAACTTCGTTTGCAATCCATGGATTTATTATCTTCTAATTAAAATTTTGAATATATTGTATCTCTCCAATTCACTCAAAAAATGTATTAAACTCAGTCCTTAACAAAATACCTATATATTATAGGTGATATGAGTATGAAATTAGGCAATAACCCTGTATTTCAGGTGAAAACAACAAATCTTTAATTACTTAAGTTCTTATTCTTAACCTTCTTTCGCAATCCATTTAGGAATTAATAAATAGGAAATCAATTAAATTGAACCCACTCCTAACTTTGTTTCTCAAGTCGATTAGAAAGAAGAAACAATCAATTAATTTAACAAATAACCAAATACCAGAAATAACAACCAATTGATTAAAAAGCTAAAATCAATACAAAATCACAAATCTAAAAATATCACCTAAATACAATTAAAACTTTAATTTTATTATTGTTCAAGAAAAAGAAAATAAAGAAAAAAGAAAAAACTCATAGATAAGCCATTTTCTTCGCCTATTGAAAACTTTCTTAAGCTAATGCTTGTTGAATTCTCTTCTTCCAATTGATATGTATTTATTTGGATATAAAAATCATATAAAAATAAGCACATTCCCAATCAAGTTTAAATTAAAACGTTAACCCCAAATTACACATATGAGCAAGCGTACTTATCATTAATAGAAAATAAGGTTTAAACAAGTGTCGATCCTCAAGAAACAAGTATGCATTAATCACTTTTCTTTCATTTTTTAACTGACTCCATAAAGTGAAAAGCAAAATAAAATAAAAGAATATATACATGTCAAGGATGGAGAATTATATAACTTAAACCATTATTTTGATAAACATGATCTTAAAGGACCTAATCATTATCATAATTAATTATTCTCTTGGCATTATGAAGAATTAAGATAGATTTACTTCTTTTCCAATCCATGAAATCACTACCTTCTAGATAAATTAGCATCATATTCCTGTCTCAACTAATCTATCCAAAAGATGCATTAAACACAATCCTTGATTAAATTTCTATATCCTGGCAAACTTAAAACATGAAATTAACCAATGAATCCATTCTTGATAGACATCAATTAACCTTTAATTACCCTGTTTTTAGCAATTAACCCATTTTCAAGTAAGTTAATAGACAACAAATATGAAATTAATAAATTGAGACCACCATCAACCCCTTTTCCAAGCAAGTTAATGGAAAGAGACAACCAATTAATCTCGTAATTAACCCAAGTAATTAAATACCAAGAAAAATAATCAATTAATCAAAAGATCAAATAACTCTAAAAATCGTAAATACCTAAAACAATGTCAAATTACAATAAAATAATTAACATATCATTGTTCAAGAAAAAAAAAAGTAAAAGAAAGCACTCATAGACAAGCTTCCTTCTTCTTCCTTTGAAAACCTTTTTGTGCAACCCTCCTTAAATTGAAAAATTCCTCATTGGATTTCAGTGATTTTCTATGATGCTCTATGAATTCCATCATTATCTCTTGTGTTTTCCATCTATTTATAGGCTTAGGAAGTGTCTAAACTCGTTGGTGTAAAGTTCTTAGCCGAGTAGAAGTAGGTAGATACTAAAAGTCCGCAGATTACCAAGAATCGCGTGCAAAAAACAAGGTTCCACCTTATCTTCATGGCACAACCGGCACCGCCTTGGCAGTTGGAGTCGGCGCCGGTTGTATTCTGTTTCTTCAATCGTTCGTCGATTTTTTCTTAATTTCCAATCAATGTTGTCCACAGTATAGCTGACGCCGATTTAGTTCTGTTTCGGTCCTGTTTCAATAAATTTTTGTCACCTCGAAGTGCATGCAAGTAGCACATGGCCGACGCTGGTTCCTCTGTCCTGGCCGATGCCGCCTCTGTTCTGTTTTGCGACGTTTTTTATTTTTTTTACCCCTAAAATATGAAATAATGCACAAAATACCTTTTCAAGGGTAAAATCTCAAATATGAAGGAATATGGCTAGTTATTGAATAGAATGTATCCCAAAAGAGCCTCGAATAACTAAAAAAATATAACTAATTTAGGCCCTATCATATTCCCCAACACTTAGCTCTTTGCTTGTCCTCAAGCAAAGTATTAATGACAAGTAAGAAAAACACAAGGGTTGATAAAATCACTCAATCAATTTCAAAACAATATCTTCAATGCTTCCTTCATTCAAGAACATAAAACGCATGTTACTATATCTTTCATAATAAATGTAAGACTTGTGTAAGTGAATAGTGACTTAGTAGAACCATCCCAATACTTTAACAATTTTCTCAAACCATTGGAAAGAATTTAGTTTAAAAAGAATATGCATTCCATATGCTTACTTTTCATGCACTCTCTTTACTAATCCGAGACATATTGTAACACCCCGCTACCTAGGCCCGCCAGAGCCAGGGATGTCGCCCCTCCTAAAGGATAAGGGGTCTTTATAACTAGGTCACACAAATAAAATAGCAAAATAAAAATAATATTTTAACTTAAAAATTTATTACATCCCAAATTACTCCAAGAATAAATCCAAGAATACCAAAAGAAAAATCAATCCATAAATAAAATTTTCCACTCTCAACTCCCAAAAGCAATACATAAAAATAAATGACAACATTCTCTTCCAAGGCAGATAACACTAGTTACTCATCCCCACAGCAGGATCGACCTGAAATCATGGTAAAAAGGTGATGAGACAGAAATCTCAGTAAGTCCATGTGTGCTTTGGGTGTTTAGTGAAAACAGTTCGTGGATGCAAAGTATGAAATCTTTATAAGAGAAATATTGGCAAGCAATAAAAATTAGTCAAAAGAAAGAGTGGCGTTTTCCTCTTTTTGAAACCATACAAGTGCACAATAAAATCAACCACTCAAAAAGGGTGGTCATGGGTTACCACACGTTGGGCCCCATGTCCACATGGTCAGTATGCCACACTTTGTACATACTGCCAGTCAGAATGCCACACTTTGTGTAGACTGACAAAAGGTAGGTGATCGGCCTACTGGGTAAGATACTCCTCCTTCTCTATACCTAAACAACAACCAGGTGTCCATTCCGGCAAAACACAGTCACTTGACTGAATTAAAAACTGCTAGCTCGGATCGGCATGACTAAGTAGTACTGACGTTTCTCTAAATTGAGTTTATCTTCTGGAGGTGGCCTCCTGCCAAAAGACTCACTCTTGCTCTTCAAAACTAGTACTACTAGCCTACCCTTATTGAGTACTCAACGTAACGTATCCCACTTGGGAAAAATGAACAAAACATAGTTCTACTTGAAAATAGCAATTAAGGTTTTCCAAAGTTTGGGGCAAAACTGGTTTTAGAAAGAGTTTTAGGTTTTGAGTAAAATCACCCCTTGATTTGCAAATAATTTATTTGTCTGAAATGAGAATGGAAATAATCCTCAATTGCCTTTACAGAAATGAGTGACCATGCACTCTACATTTTGCTTGCCATAAAAAAAATCATTTTTCATCAAACAGGTTTTATACAGGAGCTTACCTGATCCTTGCTCACAACAAAGGTCTCCAACAGCTGACATAACTCCGCATGGGGTAAATACAAACCACAATCAAACTCAAGCCAAAATCCACTTTCACAAATAAACTAACTCAACTCACTACTACAACCATGATCCTAGTGGCTCAAGCTTTAAGGCCAAATAATAAATAAAAAGGTTTATAAGCCAAGGCTAATTTTGATATTTAAAATAATTAGAGTTTTGGGAAATAGGTACTAATAAGTTGAAGGTTTACATCTTGCTAAAATAATTTAGAGTTTATTTGATGAAAAGTCCTAGGTAGTACTAGGTAAAATAATAATTTATTAATAATTAATTGCTAGAAAATAATTGATAATTAAAATTAGTTGATAATAAATTTTAATGAGTCTTGATTGAAAGATACTAAATAAATTTTAGTAGGTTTTGGTTAAAAGATAATAATTAAATTTTAATAGTAAATATTTTACTTATTATGATTATTTTCATAAAAGGCTTTATTTGATATTGTCATTTTATATATAATATCTATATATTTTATTTTTCTAGCAAAAGCTATTATTTATTTGATTAAAATATCCTTATTATATATATAATATTCCAAATCTCCCCCTCCTAGGGTTTTCGAAATTACTAGCCAAAAATCGTAATATTAAATATTTTATTGAAGAAATAAAATTAGCTTAAGGACAACTAGATCATGACCATAGTTCTATTGCTAACCACAATCATGAACATTTACAACCCTTCAATTCATCAAATCATCCAAATCATGCATATAAGTATAGATCTAACGATATCAAGACATGATCTAACCTTTTCTAGCATAAATATGATCATAGCTTCAATAGATCATCAAGAATATAAATCCTATTCACCAAAGGTGACATAATTTCAAGCATACTTGATCACAAATACTACCTATGACATGGAGACATGCATTAAATCTCAAATCATCATACAATCAACCAAGATAATACATCCATGCATAAGTCCCATCTCCTTCATATTCATACATACATTCATGCTTCAACCTCAACAATATATACTCAAACCTTATCCGCAATCCATCTTCTATCAACATCATCCTAGAGACATGAATCTAGAATTTAAAAGAAGGGTTAAAGTGGCTTACTTGATTGATGAATACCTTGAAGGAGTTTTGAATGAATCTCAACCCCTAGATTCCTAAATCCGTCCAAGGAAGGTGAAGGAAACATGGCCATGGAGAAAGAACCATTCAACCAAGAAGGTAAGTAGTTCGGCCAAGAGAGAGAGAGAAAGAGAGAAAGAGAGAGAAAAGAGAAGAAGAAAGCTCATTAGCTTGCTTAAACACATATATGTTCATTAGAGATTGAAGATTAGCGAAGATGAAGTTGATTGAATAATCCTACCTTGAAGGTGTTCTTGAGTCTTCATAAAATTTCTGGTTTTTTATCCAAAAGTGCAAGTTGGATTTTGTACTTTGATGTTAAAAATGGTACGGATGGACTCACAGCAATGAATAGATGAAATCTAAAATTTTTAGAGGTAGTTTGAAGTGATTTGGAGAGGTATTAGATGAACGGAAGGAGTAGGTGTTCTTGGTGTACTTTGTGTTCTTGAAGGTTGAAGAGAATATAGAGCTTTTGGATGGGAGGTCGCCGAAATTCCGAAGAGATTAGGGCTGCCGAATTGTTTGTAGGGTTTAGGAAGATGACTTTCTGGTTTGGAAGGAAAAAGGAAATGCTAGTTGTTGAAATCCTTAAAGAATATTTTTGGGAAGCAAATTTGGAAACTAGATATAACAAGAATATCTTTGATTATTGGAGGGCTTTTGGGAATCTGACATGGACGAATTTTGGAGCAGTATTTCAGCTGAATGAAAGTTGGTTGAAGGAGGCTAAGGGTGGTTGAAATTAAGGGGTATAATGGTGAAGGGAAGGTCTAGTTGTTTGAGAGATATTTTATGGAAGGTTGCTAAATCATGGTGGCTGGAATTTTTGGTATCCAAATCAAGGCATGATTGCAGATTTTTTTTGGAAAACTTTTAGGCAGCCATGACTGGATTTTTTCGTGCAGAACTTAGGGAGGATAATGGAGTTCAGTTAATGTAGGTTTAAGGGTGGTTTTTGCAGAAAAAGGATGGAGTTTCGGCTATGAGAGAATTAGGAAACAAAGTTGGAAAAACTACTACACAGATTCGCTACTTGCTGGAATTTTCTGAGCAGTTTTCGGCTGCCCTTTTCCAGACGGTTTGCAGGGAGTTTGAACGGGAATTTCAGGGGCTTTCAAGGCTGGTTTCCTGCCTTCTACATGGAGGAAAAACATGGCTAAGGTGCTGAACAAAAACTAGAAGAAAATAGCTTGGTTTCGGACCTCCAAAGCTGCGATTTGCCCAGGGATTTTTCTAGTTTTGCACCACCTTGTGCAGTCCGAAAATAGCCAGAAAAATCTAGATTCTAAGCTGATCAAAAGGGACACTTTCTGACAGCATTTGGGAGGGAATAATGGTTAAGAATTTTGACACCTTGAAGGCGCACAAAGTTGGAAAAATTTCAGTTCTATGTAGGAAGGGAAATTAACCTAGCTAGAGTGAATTTTTAGAAAGTTCACTAAGGAATTTAATTCACTTGAAATCTTTTCCCTTTTTCCATTGTTTCGGTCCATATGATGTCTTTTACTAAGACATTTTGAACCTTCAAAGCCACAACACCTTGCAGGAATTTTTGGAAAGAAAATGGCTAGAACAATTTGATCAAACTAATGAGTTGAGAAATAGGAAAAATTAAGGATCAAGAGGAAATGAATTCCCCTTAGGAATTTTGTGTAGAGCAAAGGAGTAGGATTTGGATATTCCTATCATGTCTGTCTTAGGACAACATCTCTACCCTACTCCTAACACATAAGGCCGAAAATGATACTTCCTAAGCAAAAATAAAATTTAACCAAGCTAAAGCTCCTATGATGGAATTTGAACCCAAGACCTCAAGAATTAATTCTAAAGCTCCAACCACTAAACCACAACAACTCTTATTCTTATGTTCCTCTCTAAAATGCTTTTCCTATTTAATTCCCAAGCTATCTCCATATTTTCACCTGAAGCAAAAATTACCATTTTGCCATTCTCACTCAATAATCATAATCAAGCCCTCTAGACTATAAAACACAAATTCAATACACATAAAATCATATAAAAATATATTTAAACATGCAGTAAAATATGATATGCATCCCAACCCCCTTACTCTAAGGTTGGTTTTGACTGAGGTTTCACACATATCATGATTCTACTTAGGTCAAGTTGGACTTTCAAGCTTGTAATGTATGGCTAGAGGCCTGTAATGTGGCTTATCAAATGAAGGATATAGGAAAATCAACTATCAAAGAAGATGAGAGTTCGCAAGAAAAAGATAAACAAGTTGTATTAATAATTTCCAAACTCTTCTTACTCTCCTACTCCTAAATCAATCAAAACCCATAACCTTGTTTAGCAATTACAGTTCAACTCAAGCAAATCTTGCATTTTCTCTCTTTTTTTTTCCCCTTTCAGCTCCTTCTTCAACTCTTCTCTATTTTTTCACAAGATCACTCGAATTTTCAGCGATGGTGTCAAGGACTTGATGTAAACTCAATTTTTACAGCTCAATCACCATTCCTCTTGTGATCTTTTTTTTTTCTTTTTCTTTCAAATTTTCTCTTCTCTTTCTTTTCTTTCTTCTTTTGTTTTTCATTGCTGCTATTCTTTTCTTTCTCAGTTTCTCTTTTTCCATCTTTCCTAGCAACTTTTCGGTTTTCTTTTCTTGTTTTCAACCTTTGTTTTTCTTTCTCTGCTTTCTTTTCTTTCTCTTTTTTTTTTCTAGCTCAACATAACTATTGATGCATGACTAACAGTAACGAGTCATGATCTTTCTCCAAGTATTCTCCCTCAACTTTCTCTTACATGCACTTGTATCCATCAAGAGTAATCAAAGATTTGGAAGAATTATTCAAACTCTCAGAAAGAAAACAATGGACAAAGTATGAAACGGGTTTTAAGAAAGAAATTCACCAATGTAGGCTCAAAATAGGCACTAGGGATAATATAAAAAATAGGTCGGCTTGAAAAGCTCAAACTATCCAAAGAAGGCCTATTACTGTCATCCCTAAGTTAAATCATGAATGCTTTTCTTATTTTGCCTCGAAAGGTATTCAAGTAAGTTCTAGAATGCTCCATGAATTTTAGTAGAAAAAACAGGTTTAAGAATAATGTAATGCATTTGATCAAGAACTACATAGTCCAAGTGCGTGCAATAAGTCATGCATAAGCCATAAATGATATAGAACATATGCTCTATAATCCATCATAAAGACATGCAATAAGAATACAACTTGAAATCTCAAAGAAAATTAGAAAAAATTTTGAAAATTTTTGCTCACAAGAAGGATAAAGGATAAAAGAATGATGCATAGAAGAATTTTCAATCGAACCACTCCCCTACATTTAAACTGGACATTGTCCTCAATGGCCAAATAAATAGAACAAAGAATAAACAATGCTATAGGACCAAAAATATAAAGGAGAAGAGATAAGAAAGATAATACTTCCAGATATTGTGCAATTTGCTGTACAAGCGTTGAGTTCCTGGAGAAAGAGGCATTAGCAAAGTACCTAAAAAGAAAAATACAAAAGAGCACACCAAAGCATAAAAACTAGAAAACAAAAACTAAAGAAAGAAAATAGTACAAACAAAGAAAAGTAAGCAAGATAACCCCAGAAGTTTTATATCGCAGTATCCAATAGCATTTCTTCGTGATCCGTGTTGCGGAGAACGTTACCGACATAGCGTTTCACTTTATTGCCATTGATTTTGAAAGTATGCCCCATTTGGTGAGTGATTTCGAGAGTTCCAAAGGGAAATATTTGACTTACCGTGTATAGTCCAGATCATCGTGATTTCAACTTACTGAGAAAAAGTCTTAATCGAGAATTGAATAACAACACTTGATCCCCTTTCTCAAATTCGTGCTGTCGAGTGATATGCTTATCGTGCCATTATTTGACTTTCTCTTTATACTGTATTGAAGTATCATAAGCATATTTGTGCAACTCCTCCAAGGCTATGAGTTGGAGCAACCGGGACTTCCTTGTACGTTGGCACCTATCACAATTTTGAACAAACTTGCGGGCATCTTTAAACAGTGCAGGCCAATAGAATCTAGACTCTAGCACCTTTTAGGCAGTGTTGTTGGCTTGGTAATGGCCCCCCGCAAGTTCTTAATGACAATTTCTAAGAATATTCTCTCCTTCCTTAGAGTCCACGCATCTACGAATGATTTGGTCCGCACAACACTTAAACAAATGTGGGTCTTCCCAAAAGTAATGCCATACTTTGAAGAGAAATTTCTTCTTTTGTTGCATCGTGAGACCTTTTGTAGTAATTCCTGCAACTAAATAATTAGCCAAGTCAGCGAACCATGGGGTGTTTAGAATCTTACCTTCTATGAGCAAGAGTTGCTCATCTGGAAAGGTGTCATTGATGTCCTTTTCTATCAATGATTCCAAATTCGGATTATCTAATCTTGACAAGTGATCCGTAGCTAAGTTTTTTGCACGCTTTTTGTCCCTAATATCCAAATCAAATTCCTGCAATAACAAAACCCATCTTATCAATCTTAGTTTGGAATTATGTTTGGTTAGTAGGTATTTCAAGGCTGAATGGTTGGTATAAACAATGACTTTGGACAGAATAAGATAAGAATGGAATTTACCAAAGGCAACCACTATGGCAAGCAATTCTTTCTCCGTTGTTGTGTAGTTTTTTTTGTGCATCCGTTAAAGTCTTACTTGCATAGTATATAGGTTGGAAGTGCTTATCCGCCTTTGTCCCAGTACAGCACCAACTGCAAAATCACTTGTATCACACATTAGTTCAAAGGGAAGAGACCAATCAGGTGCAATTAAAATGAGTGAATTAATCAACTTCTCTTTAAGTATGGTAAAAGCTTTGAGACATTGCTCATCAAAATTAAACACAACATCCTTTTCAAGTAAAGAGGTAAGGGATTTTGAAATTTTTGAGAAGTCTAAGATGAATCTCCTGTAGAAACTTGCATGACCAAGAAAACTCCTTATAGCTTTTACCAAAGTAGGGGGAGGCAGCTTCTCAATTGCTTCAATTTTGGCTCTATCGACCTCTATACCTTTTCTTGAAATTTTATGCCCAAACACAATACCTTCTTGCAGCATAAAGTGGTGTTTTTTCCAGTTAAGCATGAGGTTAGTCTCTTCATATCTTGCGAGTACCTTTTCATGATTAGATAAACACGAGTCAAACGAATTACCAAAAATTGAGAAATCATCCATAAATACCTCCATGATGTCCCCCCATGAGCCCTTTAAATATAGCAGTTATACACTTTTGGAATGTTCCGGGACTATTGCAAAGACCAAACAACATCCGACAATATGCAAAAAGTACCATACGAATACGTAAAAGGGGGTTTTTTCTTGGTCCTCGGAGATATGGGGATTTGTAGGCAGCCAGAAAATCCATTGAAGAAACAATAATACTCATGTCTAGTTAACCTTTCAAACATTTGATCAATGAAAGAGATAGGGTAGTGATCTTTTCTAGTGGCTTTGTTTAACATCCTATAATCAATGCAAAACCTCCAACCCATGACCAATCTCATAGGGACTAGCTCATTTTTATCATTGGGACTCACCATCATTCCTTCCTTCTTTGGTACCACTTAAGTAGGACTCACCCAAACACTATCTGAAATAGGGTAAATAATGCCTGAATCTAAAAACTTAATCACCTCACCTTTTACCACTTTACTCATGCGTGGGTTCAACTGTTGGGATGTATGTCCTCTTAGACTAGGTTTCTGATGTAAAAATTGAATGTTTTAATAAAAGAATTTATTTTTAGAAATTGTTTGTGAATTTTTAATTTTATTTGTACACAATTACGTTTGGAAAAGACCCATTGTGTTTAAGTAAGTGGCTCATGTGAATGGAGGTCTTTTATAGTAAGGTATGGATCACGGATTACTTAACACATAAACATTCGTTCTTAACCGATTGATGAGAATGAGAATTTCATCATGTATAGGTTATTATGTTATGAATTCTAAATGGAGAATGACTTACCTTTAGCCAGTGAATAGTCCACTCACTTTATGACATAAGCGTATTTCGAATACGTAGAACAGGACCTGTAGTAGTGGTTTCTAAAAGTACTATATGATAGAAATCTAGACTACTACCGCTATAGCGTAGACTAGTACTCTACGACTTGAGTATGAGTTAATTGTTTGACGAAGCTGGAAGCATATACTTTGATATGCTATAGTTGAGGTTCTATCATAGGGCCAATATACTTGCATGTTAGGTATGTGTGACTAGTTAGTTAAGACATATTTGTACAAGATAGTTTCTATATTATATCGCCCCTTGTGGTTGTTTGAATGATCTAAATATCTAGGGTCTTGGGAAACATGACTTAGATGTTTGCTTTAGGGTAGCTCCCTTGGAAAGCGGAAACAATCCAGGAAGTCGTGGATCATTGGACTAGAGGCCTAAGGATGGTAGATATCATTTAGAGAAGTGGTAGTACACTTCTTCCTCTTTAAATGTACGGCGATGTATAGAGGGGTATTTTAGTCATTACACCTGTAGGTTGGAGACTTTGCTAATGCAACACTATTCTTGGAGTCAATATTTTCTTATGGTGATATTAGAAAATATTTAAAATGCAAAATACAATTATTTATTTGGCAAGGGTATTTTGGTCATTTTTGTAGCCAAGGCGGTGTGTCTTTTGGTCCCCAGTATAGACCGTGAGTCCTAATTAAATACAGGTTAAGGAATTGATTTTAAATTAAATAGAATTTATTTTATTTAAATAGCCTGATTTAATTATTGGGCTAGAATAAAATATAGATCCATGGAGAGAGAATTAATAAAATTACTTTAGTGGGTTAATTAATTATTTAAGGCTTTGGCCCAGTTTGAATAATTAAAGATTAATTTGGGACTAAACTAATATAGGCTTTTAATTGGACTAGTTTATTTGGACTGAAAAATTAATTATTAATTAGGTCATTAGGTTGGTTCTAATTAGAATAATTAATTAAGCCCAAAAGGTTAAACTAAGAGTCCAATGGCCCAATCCAGTTTAACTTAGGGTTTTATTTAGGTTAAACAGGAGAATTGAAAACAACATTGTTGGAAGAACATACACTCTCTGAGACGGCTTCTTCTCTATGAAAAGTCAGACGTCTCTTTCTTTCTCTCCAGAAAAAAGGTTCCTTAGTTTGTAGTTGTTCACCAAACGGATTTAGGCAGGCCATATACTGGAAGATCGAGAGTTGGCATTCACCTACATGAAAAGATGGAGTAGGAGGCTTGCAGGAATTGCACCAGAGGCTTCTACCAGTGTACCTACTCTGGCGGCAAACATTTTGGTCCAGTCAATTATTAGAATAAGGAAAAGAGGTAAAAATTTTTAAAACCTCGGAACCTGTACAGAGCCTAACCGGCACCGGCTAGGACTGTTAGAGCCAACGCCAGCTCTGCCCTGGAGTTCCCCTGTTCTTTGTTTTTCCAGTTTTTGATCTTCGCTTCCACTGCGTGCCCTGTGTTTTCCGTTTTCTATGGCTTTATCATATTAAAGTCCTTTGAATACGCCATTGATGTTTTCATCAACTCTTCCTCCAGGGATTCCTACATCAACTCAAAAATAGGTTCGTCAAGAATATCAACTCTTAAACAAGAATAATCAGAAGGCAAAAAGAGTTGCATGCTCTTGTGAATTTGAATGACTACTTCCTCATCCCCAACCCTAAGTGTCAACCTCTCCCCGTGAACATCAATTAACGCTTTTGCTGTAGCTAGGAAAGGTCTACCTAGGATTAAAGGGACTTTGGAATCTTCATCCATGTCAAGAATAACAAAATCATTGGAAATATAAATTTATCAACTTTTACCAACATATCTTCTATTATACCCCTAGGATATTTGATAGATCTATCCGCGAGTTGAATACTCATCCTAGTGGGCTGTGGTTCTCTTAGGCCTAGCTTTTTAAATATTTTATATGGCAATAAATTAATGCTAGCACATAGGTCAGCTAATACATTACAGAAATTAAGAGTGCCAATTAAACATGGGATAGAGAAACAACCTGGATCATTTCTTTATGTCGAAAATTTGGTTTATCCTACAATATAGCTGAGCATTCTTCATTTAGAACCACTGTGGACAACTCTTCCAATCGCTTTTTGTTGACGAGCATGCTTTTACGAAATTTGGCATATTTGGGCATATGAATTAAAGCTTCACTGAGTGGGATGTTTATGTGTAGTTGTTTGAATACCTCAAGGAATTTATCAAATTGGGTATCTTTTTGGGCTTTATGTAGGTGGGTAGGATACGGTATTTTAAGCTGACACGTAGGATTTTCGGGGGATGGACAGGAGGTAGCCGACGCCGGTTTCAGTGCTTCGTCTGGCGCTGGTTCAATTCTGGGCTGCTTAGTCATGTGGTTACCGAATAACTAGCGCCGGTTGCAATCTGTAACATTAAGAAACTCTTTTCCACTCCGCAATGTGACAGTAGCTATTTCCTCTTTGCCTAATGGTGCTAGTTCTTGAGATTTTAACACCATGTCAGTCAAAAACTAGATTTATTGTTCCATATTGCGGATCATTGCTTTGAACCTTTCAAATGTTGAATTTATTTCATGGAAACACCTCGTGACATGAACAGCAAATTTTCTAATGGCGGTTTCTAGCTCTGCAGATTCTGGTGTGTGAGTGTTATCTCCGAAGCATAATGGGGGTACTGCCCCTCATTAAACTTTCTCAGATTCCAATTCACCATTTCTCTTGAACATGGAAGCTAGTTAGCTAATGGAATTCATGATTAAAATAAAATTAAAAGATTACAAAGTTAGTCAATAGAACATAGTCAAAGTTAGTAGGTTAGCTTACAAGGGTATACACCCATACACAAGATACAAAAGATAGCACTTTTTAAGCTGACACGTAGGATTTTCGGGGGATGGACAGGAGGTAGCCGACGCCGGTTTCAGTGCTTCGTCTGGCACTGGTTCAATTCTGGGCTGCTTAGTCATGTAGTTACCGGATAACTAGCGCCGGTTGCAATCTGTAACATCAAGAAACTCTTTTCCACTCCGCAATGTGACAATAGCTATTTCCTCTTTGCCTAATGGTGCTAGTTCTTGAGATTTTAACACCATGTCAGTCAAAAACTAGATTTATTGTTCCATATTGCGGATCATTGCTTTGAACCTTTCAAATGTTGAATTTATTTCATGGAAACACCTTGTGACATGAACAGCAAATTTTCTAATGGCGGTTTCTAGCTCTGCAGATTCTGGTGCGTGAGTGTTATCTCCAAAGCATAATGGGGGTACTGCCCCTCATTAAACTTTCTCAGATTCCAATTCACCATTTCTCTTGAACATGGAAGCTAGTTAGCTAATGGAATTCATGATTAAAATAAAATTAAAAGATTACAAAGTTAGTCAATAGAACATAGTCAAAGTTAGTAGGTTAGCTTACAAGGGTATACACCCATACACAAGATACAAAAGATAGCACTTTGTTTGCGAAAAGAATAATTGTACACATTCAAATATTTACCTATTTATATATTTACATGGTTAAATCAACAAAATCCATGCTTTTCATGATATTGTTCCCTGACAACGGCGCAAAAAACTTGATGTCAAATCAAGTTTTTCAAAAATACATCCATGATGAAACAGAAAAATATCCTAATCCCTGGCAACGGTGCCAAATACTTTATACGTATTTATTTGGGTATAAAAATCATATAAAAATAAGCACATTCTCAATCAAGTTTAAATTAAAATGTTAACCCCAAATTACACATATGAGCAAGCGTACTCATCATTAACAGAGTATAGGGTTCAAGCGAGGGTTGATCCTTAAAGAATAAGTATGCATTAATTACTTTTTTTAAATTTTTTAACCGACTCCATAAAGTGAAAAGTAAAATAAAAGAAAAGAAAAGAATATATACATGCCAAGGATGGAGAATTATGTAACTTAAACCGTTGTTTTGATAAACATGATCTTAAAGGACCTAATCATTATCATAATTAATTATTCTCTTGGTATCATGGAGGATTAAGATAGATTCACTTCTTTTCCAATCCATGAAATCACTACCTTCTAGATAAATTAGCATCACATTCCTATCTCAACTAATCCACCCAAAAGATGCATTAAACACAATCCTTGATTAAATCTTCATATCCTGGCAAACTTAAAACATGAAATTAACCAATGAATCCATTCCTAGTAGATATTAATTAACCTTTAATTACCTTGTTCTTAGCAATTAACCAATTTTCCAAGAAAGTTAAGAGATAACAAATATGAAATTAATAAATTGAGACCATTATCAACCCCTTTTCTAAGAAAGTTAATGGAAAGAGACAACCAATTAATCTTGTAATCAACCCAAGTAATTAAATACCAAGAAAAATAATCAATTAATCAAAAGATCAAATAACTCTAAAAATCATGAATACCTAAAACAATGTCAAATTACAATAAAACAATTAACATATCATTGTTCAAGAAAAAGAAAACAAAGTAAAAGAAAGCACTCATAGACAAGTCTCCTTTTTCTTCTTTTGAAAACCTTCTTGCACAACCCTCCTTGAATTGAAGAATTCCTCATTTGATTTCAGTGATTTTCTATGATGATTTATAAATTCCCTCATTTTCTCTAGTGTTTTCCCTCTATTTTTAGGCATAGGAAGTGCCTAAACTCGTTAGTGTAAGGTTCTTGGTCGAGTAGAAGCAGAAAGATACTAAAAGTCTGCAGATTACCAAAAATCAAGGTTCTGCCTTATCTTCAGGGCACAGCCGATGCCACCTTGGCTGTTGGAGTTGGTGCCGGTTGTGTTCTGTTTCTTCAATCATTCATTTATTTTTTCTTGATTTTCATGCAATGTTGTCCAGAGTATAGTTGGCGTCGGTTTGGTTCTGTTTCGGTCCTATTTCAACAATTTTTCATCGCCTCGAAGTGCATGCAAACAGCACATGGCCGCCGTCGCCTCTGTTCTGTTTTACGACGTTTTTTCTTTATTTTACCCCTAAAATCTGAAATAATGCACCTTTCCAAGGGTAAAATCTCAAATATAAAGGAATATGATTAGTTATTGAACAGAATGTATCCCAAAAGAGCCTCAAATAATTAATAAAAATAAGACTAATTTAGGCCATATCACCAATCTTGACTCCACAATTAATCCCTTGAATTCACCTTATTTTGCTTGTGTTTTCCTCATATTTATAACATTTTAGGTTGCTAAAATCGTTCCCTAAGAGTTTTGGACTATGCACAAGTTAAATACCAAAAGATTTCTTGAGAATTTCCAAATCTGCTAAAAAATCAAAGTTCGCGCTGACATTGGACAGTCCAACACTGATGCCAGCTTACTCCCTCTAAGCTAGCAACCACTCTCCTCTGCCAATGCTGGACATCTTTGCTTTTCCCCTTGTTTTGCTATATTGATCCAGAATTAAACCAGGGCCAGCTCGGACATCATGGGTCGGTGTGTTAGTGTTATGCCCTAGAAGCAATCACTTGTACGTTGTATATGCCACATTTTATTTATCTTACAGTTTCTTTTGATTACTTTTGAGTAATATAATTGTTGGATAAAGTCCCTAGTACGACACTTTGTTAAGGAAATCATGATAGAAATTATGATATGAGATTCCTACTATACTGTATAGTATTAGTATTTAAATAATCCCTAGTCATAATATTAATGAGACAGGACATCATTAATGCATTAAGACTAGCATGCGTTAAGACTTTCTGATCTTGATCAGGCGATGGTTCTCATATCCGTGAGTATTGGGATACTCAAAGTTAACACATGGATGCTTGTTAGTGGAACAAGTTCATTGGATTACCTAACTTTGAGATAATCACATGGATAACTATTTTATGCCAGTGATGTAATCTTAATATAGCAAACATACAAGTATCCTTAGACTTGAGATCTCCAAGGTAGTTTGTTTGCTAAGCCTTGTGCTTGATTCCAATCTCCAGAGCTCGATCGAGGGCCACCTATGAAATTGATATTGGGTACATTATGAGGTAAACGAAAGTAGTTGAGAGGGTCAATAAATAATTCACCACTCTTAATAGTAGGGGCAAATATCTTACGGCCACTTGTAGGAATTACTACTCATAAGTCCTTGGCTAGGGCGTATGTGTATTGGAAAGGGTTCTAATTAGGACACATTGAGAGCAGTGGGTTTCTGGTACAAGTATAATTATATTCGGGCCAGAATTAATATATATTTTGGGGGAGTTAGCACTAGTTTTGTACTCCAGACCGAATGAGATATTGTTTGATGAAATGAGTTAATTGCACTATAGTTTGTTATTGAAGGGTTCATGTCAAGCCACTTGACTTCTTGGACTCTTAGGTAGTCATAATGTGTTGCTAGATACCGCTCATGATCTGGGATTATGGGTTTATTAATTGATGAATTAATAAACTAATCCTGATTAGAATTAATAGGATTAATTTTAATTAATTAAGAATTATTAATCTCAAAGACGTTTGGATTAATTCATGTTTGCTACCAATTGACTGGGAAACCTAATAGGTCGCACACAAAAGAGGAATATATACTCAAGATATTATTTAATAACATAGTGGGGTTTATTACGAGAAAGAGAAGTTGATGTGGCCAATTTATAGTGGCCAAATTATAATTAGTTATAATTGATGGACCAATTTGTAATTATGAGAACTTGATGGGTTCAATTCCAATTAGAGAATTGTTTGGAATTCTCAGACGTGGATTTTGTAGAGGCTTTTGGTTATATGAGATATAACCAAAGTGGTTTCATTGTTTAGCTTTTCATGTGACTTCAATGGTCTCACAAGAAAAACAAAACATGAAAACCAAAGGTCATATGATCCAATTCTACAAAAACCAAAGGGCATACAAATGGATATATGATATGATCTTTTGTTCTCTACTCTTCACACTCTCTCAATTTTCGTGTGTCTCTCCAAGAGAACACCAAGGGTCTTCTTCTTCTTCATTCTCTGGTTTTTTGAAGAACAAAAAGAATAAGGAAAACCCCAGCCACCATTGTTGTTTTCTGCTAGCACAGAAAATCTTGGTGCTTGAGTGTATCCTCTTTGTGAATTACTGTTAGAGATAATCACACACTGTGATTATAGTGGTTGGATATTCAACTCTCGTGGAGATTCTTCAAGAGGTTTGCTGGATCATACCACAATTATCATACTTGAAGAAGGAAAGTTTTGTTTTCCACACAAACAAAGAAAGATAAAAGCTGTTATCTTTGTTTCTTTATTTATTATATATATGTCTTGTTTTCCACACATATGCGGATCCTGAGATGGTATCTCGTTCTTATTTTTCTGCTGCACCGTAAATGATATGCGTGAGATACCCAACACGGTGCCGGTTCACTACTAAAATGCAGAAATTGAGTTTGAAAGTCTACCAGTTTTGCACAAAATTTAACCAAATACTCTCTAACCAATTATCTCAATTTCATCAAAAAATAAAGGAATTGGCTAGCTATTACATAAAAAACATCACAAAATCATCTCATACAGTTAGGAAAATATAGGTAAATTTAGGCTCTAATAATTTCCCTACACTTGAGCCTTTGCTTGTGATGGTTAATGCAATAACAGGGGAGCCATGGATGGAAAAAAAAATAGAGAAAAAAAAATTAAACGCGAGCCATAAAGGCCATGCGGAAGCGTGAAGATCATATCTTTGCGTTCCTTAACCCTCCTAGGTTGCGTAGGAACAGATTGAACGGCTGGAATCGCCTCGCTTTGCACAGTTGAAGGAGCTTCCGGTTGAACACCCGCTAGCCTTCGACTTCGTCTTGTTTGCATTAACTCTTAGCTCTCCAGCTCTCGGGATATTCCTCAGCCTAACCTCTAGTCGGTGAACACTATGGTGAAGAGGAACGATCTCAAAACTCCTTAGTTCTTTCGCTATTGATTAGCAAAGAACAAGGGAAAAACAAGAAGAAGGAGAGAGCCTTTGAGAGAGAGAGAGAGAGACTCACGTGAGTCTTGTAAAGTTAGGGAATGAAGAAATTAGGGTTTTTTTCTTTTCAAAGAGTTGTTTATATTTAGCCTAAACTAGGTCTCTCAATCTCAAATAAACATCTCCCCGGGATTTCAAAACACCCGGATGTTATCCTGAGAAACAGTTTGGCCTAATCTTAAATTCCTCTTAACCATATCTAGAAAAAACCCTAAGGTCCAAGCTATTGGGCCAGATAAATATTTATTATTTTTCTTGGACCCAAAAAGGCCCAAAATAATAAATATTAATTATTTATTTTCTGGGCTTACATAAGTAACCCAATAAATAATTAATGAGCCCAAATGAACCATAATAATTAATCTTTAATTATTTATTTCTTGGGCCTACATAAATAACCCAATAAATAATTAAACATTAATTATTTCCCCTAGTTTAAGCCCAGGTTAATTTCTTAATTATTCATACTGGACCTAGGCCCTGAATAATTAATTAACCAAATAAACTAGATAAATAATTTCTCTCAACTCCTATTTTATTTATTTATTTATTTATTTTACTCCAGTCCAATAATAAATTAGACTTCCTGAATAAAATAAAATAAAACAAAATAAAATAAAATCATTTTCAATTGAGACCAATTCCTCAACCCAAAAATAGTTAGGACTTACGGGCTATCCCGAGGACCAAAAAGACACATCGCCTTGGCTGCTAAAATGACCAAAATACCCATGCTATATAAATAGTTGTATTTTGCATTTTAAATATTTTCTAATATCACCATAAGGAAATATTGACCCCAAGGACAATGCTGCATTCGCAAAGTCTTCGACCTATAGGTGAAATGACTAAAATACCCCTCTACACATCGCCGTACATTTAGAGAGGAAGAAGTGTACTAACACCCCTCTAAATGACATCTACCATCCTTAGGCTTCTAGTCCAATGATCCACGACTTCCTGGAGTGTTTCCGCTTTCCAAGGGAGCTACCCTAAAGCAAACATCCAAGTCATGTTTCCCAGGGCCCTGGATAATTTAGACCATTCGGACAACCACAAGGGGTGATATAGTGCAAAAACTATCTTGTATAAGTCTGTCTTAACTAACTAGTCACACATACCCAACATGCAAGTATATTGGCCCTATGATAGAACCTCAACTACAGACAAATCAAAGTATAAGCTTCCGACTTCGCTAGACCACCAACTCATACTCAAGTCGTAGAGTACTAGTCCACGCTGTAGCGGTAGTAGTCTAGGTTTCTGCCATATAGTACTTTGAGAAACCACTACTACAGGTCCTGTTCCACGTATTCGAAATACGCTTATGTCATGAAGTGAGTGGACTACCCACTGGCTAAAGGTAAGCCATTCCCTATTTGGAATTCATAACATAATAACCTAAACATGATGAGGTTCCTAGTCTCATCAATGGGTTAAGAACAAATGTTTATGTGTTAAATAACCCGTGATCCATACCTTACTGTGAAAGACCACCATTCACATGGATCACTTATTTAAACACAATGGGTCTGTTCCAAACGAAAATCGTGCACAAACAATTTCTGAAAATAAATTCTTTTATTAAATAATTCGATTTTACATCAGAAATCTAGTCTAAGAGGGCATACAATCCAACAATCTCCCACTTACACTCTAAGCTAGGTAAGTCCATTGGTGCCCGCCCCTATGGCGTCTAAATGTCTCTTGAAGACTCTCTCAGCCAAAGGCTTGGTGAATGGGTCTGCTAGATTGTTTTCTGAGGTAATATGCTCCACCACGACTTCCTGTCTCTGGATGAAATCCCGGATCAGGTGGTACTTCCTCTCGATGTGTTTCCCCTTCTTGTGGTTCCGAGGCTCCTTAGATTGCAACACTGCTCTAGTGTTGTCGCAATACATCACAACTGGCCTATCCATATGTGGTACGACTCCAAGTTCTGAAAGAAACTTCCGGAGCCAGACTGCTTCCTTGGACGCCTCCGAAGCTGCCACATACTCAGCTTTCATGGTTGAGTCAGCAATATAAGATTGCTTGATACTCCTCCATGAAATTGCTCCTCCAGACAAGGTGAAGACATATCCACTAGTAGATTTTCTCTCATCCTTATCCGCCTGGAAGTCTGAGTCTGTGTATCCTGTAGGAACCAAATCATCAGCCCTGTAAACCAGCATATAATCTCTCGTTCCCTTGAGGTACTTGAGAATATACTTTACAGCTTGCCAATGAACCTCCCTTGGGTTTGACTGATATCTGCTAACTAAGGCCACAGCAAAGCAGATATCTGGCCTAGTACACAGCATAGCGTACATGAGACTTCCCACGACCGAAGCGTAGGGAATCCTACTCATTCTGTCCTTTTCTTCTTGAGACTTAGGACAAGTCCTTCGAAGAAAATGACAACCCATGTCCGCAAGGGATTAGAGCTCCCTTGCATGAGTCCATGCTTGTACTTGGCCGACATCTTGTCAATGTATGTCGCTTGGGATAATCCTAACATTCTCTCGCTTCCTATTTCTAAGAAGCCTAATCCCGAGAATGTAGTCGGCTTCTCCCAAGTCCTTCATACTCGAATTGACTAGACAGCCAAACCTTTGTAGATGACAATGTCCCTACATCATTTCCAATGAGTAGAATATCATCCACATACAGGACAAGAAAAACCACATTGATGCCTTCAAGTTTCTCGTACACGCATGGTTCATCTTCGTTTTGAATAAAACCATAAGACTTTACGAGTCTCATCAAAACGAATGTTCCATGCTCTTGATGCTCGCTTAAGTCCATAAATGGACTTCTTGAGCTTGCAAACCATGTGTTCCCGGCCTTCGAGCAATGAAGCCTTCCGGTTGGGACATATAGATGTCTTCGCTAAGATGGTCATTCAAGAATGCCGTCTTGACATCCATTTGCCATATCTCGTAGTCATAGTGACAAGGCGATGGCAAGGAGGATGCGAATGGATTTAAGCATGGCTACCGGGGAAAAGGTTTCCTCATAGTTGATACCCTCTTTTTGAGTATACCCTTTCGCCACAAGCCTAGCTTTGAAGGTTTCCACCTTCCCATCCGCTCCTCTCTTCCTCTTGTATACCCACTTGCACCCAATGGGTTTTATCCCTTCAGGTGAAGCTACAAGATCCCAAACCTGATTGAGGTACATAGACTCAATCTCGGCTTTCATTGCTTCATGCCACAGATTTGCATCGGCATCAGCAATAGCCTCCTCGTATCTAGCGGGGTCTTGTTCCTGATGGTCGGAAACCAGCTCAAAGGCTTCTCCAGTCCATCTATGCGGAACCCTAGACACTCTCCCACTACGATGAGGCTCCATTTGTACAGGCTCTTGAGGCTGTGCCTCTTCTTGTTCCAAAAATCAGGTCAGTAGAAGTTGATTCCATAGATAACTTCTCCTGAAATTCCAACCTCGTTGAACGTTTGGTGGAAGTACTTTGATCATCTTCCAAGTATCTAGCATTGGTACTGACTAGTACCTTCTGCTCCTTAGGATGATAAAAGTAGCCTCCTTTTGTCCCTTTTGGATACCCAACAAAATAGCATAATTTTGATCTTGGTTCCAACTTGTCTCCCTTGATCAGTACATAAGCTGGACACCCCCAAATCCTGAGATGATTCAGACTTGGCTTACGCCCAGGTCCACATCTCATAGGGAATCCTAGGTACTGACTTGGAAGGCACCAAGTTCAGAATATATGCCGCTGTTTCCCGGGCATATCCCCAAAAGGACACTGGAAGAGTAGCATGAGACATCATGCTTCGGACTATTTCCATCAACGTCCTGTTCCTTCTCTCAGCTACTCCGTTCTGCTGGGGTGTTCCCGGCGCAGAGAGCTGGGATACTATCCCATGATGTACCATGTAGTCCTTGAATTCACCTAGGAGGTACTCTCCACCACGATCCGATCGTAAGGTTTTGATTAATTTACCTGTCCGACGCTCCACTTCAGCCTTAAACTCTTTGAACTTATCAAAAGAGTCAGACTTGCGTCTCATCAGGTAAATGTAACCATACCTCGTACAATCATCCGTGAACGTGATGAAGTACTCAAAACCTCACCTAGCTAGTGTAGACAATGGACCACACACATCAGTGTGAACAAGACTCAACACCTCCTTGGCTCTATCCGCCTTTGGTGTAAAAGACCTTTTGGTCATTTTCCCATTAGGCAAGATTCACACTGAGGCCAACTTTCCAATCTCAATGAGCCCAAAGGCCCATCATGGATTAGCCTCTGAATCCTGGTTGAGTTAATATAACCCAACCTCAGGTGCCAAAGGTATGAATCATTGATATTGGTCTTTCTCTTCTTAGTTAAAGGTTCAGTCAGAGCGTTATTTGATTGGTTGTTAATAGGGTTTAAAAAGAACAAATTTCCATACATGTGCCCAAGTACACAAAATTTCTCCATCTCTACCGATAGAAATACCGTAATGGAAAGATACAGAATATCCTTGATTAATAAGTTTTGCAACTGAAATCAAATTCTGACGAAAACCAGGTACATATAAAATATCTTTTAAAACCACTATCTTATTACAATAAAAAATAAGATCCAGCTCTCCCACTACAAGGGCCCAGACTTGCGCTCTATTACCCACTCGAAGCCCATGTTCGCCCTTCTTGAGTCTTCTTATCTTCCTAAACCCTTGTAAGGAGTTACATATATGATCGATGGCTCCTGAATCAACAATCCAAGTGGAAGTTGATCCTACCATTGATATGGACTCTAGATAGTAAACATTACCTGTGGGGTTTTTCTTGGCTCGAAGATCCGGACACTCCTTTTTCCAGTGTCCCTTCTTTCCACACTTGAAGCACTTGCCCTTTGGTTTGTCCTTGGGTCGGTTCTTGGTCAGGTCGTCGCATTCCCTTCTTCCTCTTGAACTTTCCGGGCTTAGGCCCAGCTTCTTGAAGAAGAGGCCTTAGCAATCATGGCCTTAGACTGCGGCTTCATGACCTTCTCCGCCATCCGGAGCTCCTTCATCGGCTCGATCAAACTCATGTTCAACTTGTTCATGTTATAGTTTAACTTGAACCGAGTGAAAGAGTCCTGTAGAGATTCGAGAACCATGTCCACTTGGCTCTCGGGGTCAATGACAGCCCCTAAGATTTCTGCCTCCTCGAAAGCAGCAATCATCTTGAGCATATGCTCTCGGACCGATGCTCCCTCAGCCATCTTAGTGTTTACAATTGTTCGAAGAGCCTCCCGCCTTGCGAGCCGGCTCTTGTCCGCGAACATAGTTGCCAACGATTGACTTATGTCATATGCGTAAGCCATGTGCTCGTGTTTTGATTGGAGCACATTAGACATGGAAGCTAACATATAGCAACGTGCCATTTCGTCGCCTTTCTTCCATGCCTTTTCAGCCTCTCGCTCTTCACGGTGGAACCTTCCCCGATAACAGAAGGTGTTTCGTAAAGGACATACTTATACTCCTCGACTCGTGAGTATTATGTCCAGGTTCCTTTTCCAATCCACATAGTTTGGACCCGTTAACTTATTCTCCCCGAGAATAACGGCCAATGGACTAAAAGAACCTCCCACCATTTCTGAAAATCGAAAATAAAAGAAAGAAATTAGTTTGTGAAAACAAAATGAAATTTGTGCACTCGAAAATAATTTGGCTCTTAGGAAAACCGACATAGCTTCTTGGGAAGATTAACAGCTTCCTAAGCTAAGTGTATTAACCACCACAAATTAATTTCCCTTCTAGGTAATGGTCTAGAGAATAACTCCATCGTGGGATGGCCGTTTCCTCTCATTTCCTATGGACATACCTCGCACTATAACCTCCAACGTGGGCCGGCCGATCATAGTACGTGCCCCGGGTTATTAATTACATCCTTCCATTAGATCTAGATCCT
This sequence comes from Voacanga thouarsii, assembly GCA_026120185.1. Taxonomy (NCBI): domain Eukaryota; kingdom Viridiplantae; phylum Streptophyta; class Magnoliopsida; order Gentianales; family Apocynaceae; genus Voacanga; species Voacanga thouarsii. The sequence continues at coordinate 221,652 of JANUWF010001074.1, read as the reverse complement.
TGTGGTATCCCCATCCTATACGGGTTCACTCCCGTGGTGACGCGAGGGGATCCACGATCTCTAATGAGGACCGTGATGGAAGCCGTGGGGCCGTTGGAACCCCTCTCCCACTTAGTCTTTTAAAATAAATGTTTTCTGAAAAATATCCTTTTGAAATTTCCATTAAGTTTTTCTTAACTCAAAAATAAAATATCTAAGTCCAATAAAATCTCTATGTCAAGGCTTATATCCTTTGAGAGATTTCCTCCATGGACTAATTTTATATAAGTTAAAACTTAATGATTTCAAAAATTTCCAATTAAAACTTTCTAGAGACTTTGGTCTCAAGTTTATTTGACAAAATCATTTTTCTAGTCCAAAACAAAACAAAATGGCTCTCCATTTTAATTTACAAAAATATCTAAATCCAATATATTTTCTATGTCAAGGATTAAATCCTTTGAGAAAATATTTAAGGATTAATTTTTGTACCAATTAAAATAACCATTTAGTTTTTAAAGAAAAATATTTTTTCTTGCCAAAACAAAAGGTTCCCAAAGACTTTGGTCTTTGAGGAAAAGCACACATAGGTACATAAAAAAATAGCATGCTAGAAAACAATAAACGTTTTCATGCTTTTCTATTTTTTAAACCTAAGTGCCCAAATAATAGAATTAAACACATTAATTAATTAATTAATTATCTTGTTTAATCCTAAAATCCCTTACTAATATTTTTCATGCAAATATATTCCAAGAATATAAATATTGTAAAAATATTAACTTCACTCGGTATGGGACCCAAAACGAAAAAGAAAAAAATTAATTAAAAATTTTGATCGGCGGTCTCATCGCACCGGCCGCACCGGATCCGGCCCCATTTGGCCTGTGGTCCACCGCGGCCGCTGTTCACTGTGCGCACCAGATCAGGCGCTGCCTCAACCCACAAAACCGCTCCGCTCCGTGTCCCGCACCGAATCCGCCCGCCTTGCTCCGCCTGCGCAAATTGCATTTCAATTCTGCAATTTTCATCGGCTCAATTTGCTACAGTAGCGGCTCGGCTCACGCGGCTCAGAAGACGCGGCTCATGAAACAGAAACAGTGCGGCTCGGCTTAATCGGCTCGGCTCGGCTCCGCGGCTTAGGAACAGTGCATCTTCTTCGTTTTTCTTTCTTTCCGCGCGAAAATTTGCAGAGCCTCTGTTCTTCATATTTTGCTCAAAATTTTGGCTTCTTTGGACATTTTTACTTATAAAAACTCATCCAAAACATAACCACAACCACCTATACCCATTAAAATTGGGTTTACACGATTAAAACACCAAAGCCAAAAAATTTACAGAGATCCTATGCTTCCACTGTGAAGTTTAAAAAACCATCTATCCCATACCAAAACAGCGAAGGATCACAGGTATAATCATCTTCTCCATTTTATTAACTACCATGCTCCCTATATTGATCAAAACCAATGGCTCTGATACCACTTTGATGGTTAATGCAGTAACAGGGGAGCCATGGATGGGAAAAAAAACAGAGAAAAAAAAAATTAAACGCGAGCCATAAAGGCCATAGGGAAGCGTGAAGATCATACCTTTGCGTTCCTTAACCCTCCTAGGTTTCGTAGGAACAGATTGAACGGTTGGAATCGCCTCGCTTTGCACAGTTGAAGGAGCTTCCGGTTGAACACCCGCTAGCCTTCGACTTCGTCTTGTTTGCATTAACGCTTAGCTCTCCAGCTCTCGGGATATTCCTCAGCCTAATCTCTAGTCGGTGAACACTATGGTGAAGAGGAACGATCTCAAAACTCCTTAGTTCTTTCGCTATTGATTAGCAAAGAACAAGGGAAAAACAAGAAGAAGGAGAGAGCCTTTGAGAGAGAGAGGGAGAGACTCACGTGAGTCTTGTAAAGTTAGGGAAAGAAGAAATTAGGGTTTTTTTCTTTTCAAAGAGTTGTTTATATTTAGCCTAAACTAGGTCTCTCAATCTCAAATAAACATCTCCCCGGGATTTCAAAACACTCGGATGTTATCCTGAGAAACAGTTTGGCCTAATCTTAAACTCCTCTTAACCATATCTGGAAAAAACCCTAAGGTCCAAGCTATTGGGCCAGATAAATATTTATTATTTTTCTTGGACCCAAAAAGGTCCAAAATAATAAATATTAATTATTTATTTTCTGGGCTTACATAAGTAACCCAATAAATAATTAATGAGCCCAAATGAACCATAATAATTAATCTTTAATTATTTATTTCTTAGGCCTACATAAATAACCCAATAAATAATTAAACATTAATTATTTCCCCTAGTTTAAGCCCAGGTTAATTTCTTAATTATTCATACTGGACCTAGGCCCTGAATAATTAATTAACCAAATAAACTAGATAAATAATTTCTCTCAACTCCTATTTTATTTATTTATTTATTTATTTTACTCCAGTTCAATAATAAATTAGACTTCCTGAATAAAATAAAATAAAACAAAATAAAATAAAATCCTCTTCAACTGAGACCAATTCCTCAACCCAAAAATAATTAGGACTTACGGGCTATCCCAATGACAAAAAAGACACATCGCCTTGGCTGCTAAAATGACCAAAATACCCCTGCTATGTAAATAGCTGTATTTTGCATTTTAAATATTTCCTAATATCACCATAAGGAAATATTGACCCTAAGGACAATGCTGCATTCGCAAAGTCTCCGACCTACAGGTGAAATGACTAAAATACCCCTCTACACATCGCCGTACATTTAGAGAGGAAGAAGTGTACTAACACCCCTCTAAATGACATCTACCATCCTTAGGCTTCTAGTCCAATGATCCACGACTTCCTGGAGTGTTTCCGCTTTCCAAGGGAGCTACCCTAAAGCAAACATCCAAGTCATGTTTCCCAGGGCCCTGGATAATTTAGACCATTCGGACAACCACAAGGGGCGATATAGTGCAAAAACTATCTTGTATAAGTCTGTCTTAACTAACTAGTCACACATACCCAACATGCAAGTATATTGGCCCTATGATAGAACCTCAACTACAGCAAATCAAAGTATAAGCTTCCAGCTTCGCTAGACCACCAACTCATACTCAAGTCATAGAGTACTAGTCCACGCTGTAGCGGTAGTAGTCTAAGTTTCTGCCATATAGTACTTTGAGAAACCACTACTACAGGTCCTGTTCCACGTATTCGAAATACGCTTATGTCATGAAGTGAGTGGACTACCCACTGGCTAAAGGTAAGCCATTCCCTATTTGGAATTCATAACATAATAACCTAAACATGATGAGGTTCCCAGTCTCATCAATGGGTTAAAAACAAATGTTTATGTGTTAAATAACCCGTGATCCATACCTTACTGTGAAAGACCACCATTCACATGGATCACTTATTTAAACACAATGGGTCTGTTCCAAACGAAAATCGTGCACAAACAACAAGTAAATTCACAAACAATTTCTGAAAATAAATTCTTTTATTAAATAATTCGATTTTACATCAGAAACCTAGTCTAAGAGGGCATACAATCCAACAGCTTGTTCCTAAGTATATGGTTAAGATAAGGCAAAATAATATACATTTTAAGGAACCTAGTTACAAGACAAACACCTATTAATGTATCACCTCATAGCTAACTCAACAAAACATTATCATTCCCTTTACTAAGAAAAACATTAGATCCCTTATCTAACTCAATCAATCCTAAGGTAAACTCAAGTAATAGATCAAAGATACACAAAACCATTGAAGTAAAGTTACACAAGTTCATATCCTCGAAACACCATCCACTCTTTCCTTAAGCCAAGAATGAAGTAAACAAGACTTGTATAAATCAAGATAATCACAACTAAGACTAGCTTTAGTTGGCTCCAAGCTATCTCAATTCAAGTAGCAAAGTAGGGACATTCTAATAAGATTAGGAATCATAGCCTCAAGTGAATAGGTATCTTTTTACTCACCCTATTGGCACCCTTTAATTATTCACTCAATTTTTTTTTTTCACTCACACTCTTCTTTTATTACATCTTACTTTTTTCATCATATATTATTTTTCTACTATTTCTTTTTTGCTTTTCAAGCATTGATTTTTAGATTTTTTTTTTTCTTTTCACTTGTTGTTTTTGGCCAAAGGATATGAGCTTTGCATTCCCAGACCTTTTTTCTCTTTGTGTTTTCCAGAATGGGTACATACATCCCTTTTAACTCTTTTTTTTTCAACTTTCATTCTCTCCTCTTGCCCTATTTGCTTCAACTCGAACACGATGTTTATATACCACCAAATTAAGTGTTAGATACACATCCCCATTTATACTGCAACATATCAACCACATCAAGACTACAAGAATAAAATATCTTAAAAACATAAACAAGAGTAATTCTAATTCTCAAGTCTTAAGCATATCATAATCTAATACAAAAGCTAAACCACGGATTAATTCAATCAAATAAGGAATGTAATATATCTTAAAGCAAAAGAAATCATAATATTTTCAATAAATCAACTTAATAAACCACAATTTCCACTATCATCATCATGAAATTCGAAAAAAATTGAAGCTTGAAAAATAGGAAAAACCATGCACGCATACTAGAAACCAGAAACCAAAACACCCAAAGAAGGCAGCGGAAGAAAAGAAAAATATACCTCTGCATTTGGATATTGATTTTGGTGCCGAAGTGGATTATGAAACCACAGAGATTTCTTCATGCCTAGATGATGTCTCTAGTTCAAAATCCGCAATTCTCCTGTTGCATCTCACTTCCATGAACGCACAGCTTCTTGAGAACTCAGAATATTCCACCGCCCAATGTACATTGGTGACACAAATCAGGCGAGAAAGGTTAAAGCTTCTTGATTCTTTGCTATTAATTAGTAAAATCAAGAAGACAAAGAGAAAAGAGAATGAACGAGAGAGATAACAAAAAAAACTTCTGGTTTTTTTTCTCTCATAGATCTATGTCCTTTTGTGTTAATGAATCATACATGGCTTATCAACCTAATAACATAACACCGGGGTTTTGATATTTCAAAACTCTCGGAAGTTATCAACAGAGGTTGTTTAGTTTAGCCTAAACTCTTCTGTACCATGAATTAAAAAAACCCTTCTGGTCCAGGCTATTGGGCCACAATTACTTTTATTATTTTCCTTGGACCTAATGAGTCCAAAAATAATAAACATTAATCATTTATTTTCTAGGCCTATCATAGTAACCTAATAAACAATTAATGAGCCCAAATAAAATAAAATAATTATTTAGGCCTTTTTGTTTGGTTTAGGCCCATGTTGTTTGGTCCTGAATAATTAATTAACCAATTAAATTGGATAATAAACTTAATTTAATACCTCTTGTTCTTTTATTTTATTCCAGTCTAATAATAAATTAGACTTTCTGAATAAAATAAAATCCTTTTTAACTGAGATCATTTTCTCAACTTAAAAATCAATTAGGACTTACGAGCTATTTCAAGGACTAAAAAGACACATCGCTTTGGCTACTAAAATGACCAAAATACCCCTACTATATAAATAGATGTAATTTGCATTTTTAATATTTTCTAATATCATTATAAGAAAATATTGACCTCAAGAATAATGCTACATTAGTTATGTCTCCAACCTATATGTGAAATAACTAAAATACCCCTCTACACATCGCCGTGCATTTAGAGAGGAAAAAGTGTACTAATACCTCTCTAAAAGACATCTACCATCCTTAGGCTTCTAGTCCAATGATCCACGACTTCTTGGAGTATTTTTGTTTTACCAGAAAGCTACCCTAAAGCAAATATCCAAGCCATGTTCCCCAAGGCCTTGGATAATTAGATCATTCGGACAACCACAAGAGGCAATATAGTATAGAAGCTATTTTGTATAAGTCTGTCTTAATTAACTAGTTACATATATCTAACATACAAGTATATTGGTCCTACAAAAGAACCTCAACTATAGGACATCAAAACATATACTTCCAGTTTTGTCAAACCACCAACTCATACTCTAACTGTAGAGTACAAGTCCATGCTATAGAGGTAGTAGCCTAGGTTTCTACCACATAATACTTTTAGAAACCACTACTATATGTTCAGTTCTATGTATTTGAAATACGCTTGCGTTATGAAATAAGAAGACTACTCATTGGCTAAAGTAAGCCACTCGATAATTAGAATTTATAACATAATAACCTTACCATGATGATATTCCCATTTTCATTATTTGGTTAAAAAAGATAGTTCATGTGTTATGTAACCCATAGTCCATATCTTACCGTGAAAGACTTCTATTCACATGAACTATTTACTTAAACATAATGCATCTTTTCCAATGAAATTGTGCCCAAAAGTAGAGAAGAATTCACAAATAATTTCTGAGAATAAAACTTTTTTTAATGCAAATAAAAAAATTACATCAGAAACTTAGTCTAAGAGAGCATACATCCCAACAAAAATTATCCCTAAAATTGACAAATAAATCATCATTATTATCTTAAGAACGTGCATACCTGGAAAAATATCTAACTCCTAATACCTCCCCCGCACTTAAACTGGACATTATCTCCAATGCCAAAAAATATCTCAAGAAAACAAAATCAAAGGACTTAAGACAAAAGAGGAAAAAGGATAAGAGAATGAAAATACTCTCCCAATTTTTAATAAATCCACACACTCAAGCTAGAAGGTAGAATTCCATCATGAAGAGCATATATCTTGACAATGTTGATTATTCCTAAATCAAACAAAAGAACATAAAACATACCATAGAAAGAGAAAAAGAAAATAAATGAAAAGAAAAATATAGAAAAATATCCCAAATATGAAGAAAAATAAAGAACACTCAAAGCTAAGTAAAGAGGAACATCAATCCTCCATCCCATCATCAGCATCATCAGTGGCATCCTCATCCTCAGTATCCGCAGGGGTAATAGGGGCGACAATGTGTCCATGATGTGGTTGCATCTACTGGGTCTATGCTGCTCCTGAGCATCTCCTTTCTTATGCAAGGCATCTACTGAATCCCTCAGCTATAGAAGTATAGTCGTTCGCATCTCCATACCCAGCTGCAATTGCTCCAGCTTGTCCTCAAAATTAGCGCTACGTAGTGGTCTTGAGCTACTCGTTAGGTGTATGTCTTAGAGTCAATTTATATTTATACTATTGTTATTATGTATTATGTAATAATACGAGGCATTTTTTTCATGAATAGTGCATTTAGTTTTGTGGTCATCTAGTATATGACTTGATAGTAAAACTCTACAATCAATAAAATGACTATTCTTAAACTGTCCCTGATTGATTATTATTAGTGGAATAATAATAAATTAATACTACTATGTTTGTGATTTAATGGCTATGTTTTACTGGTCATGGATATATGTGATAGTAAGTCAAAACATAAATAAATATTAGAGAACATTTTATTGAACATGACCCACTGCGAGAGTACTTCATGGAACATATCATAAGTATTTTCTAGCCATAATGATATTAAAAGTCCTTCAACCTGAATTCATTATAGTTTTCTACTTGATAAGTTCTATATTTTGACGTTGTCTAAAGTTGTCTTTAATCAAATAATAAATTAGACTGCTATTGGATATAGAATAAATCAGGGAGAGAAATATGATTGATAGTGAAGGAATTTGTCCCTCTTAATTATGGGAGAGATATCCATGGGCCCCTTGATAAGTTAGACTGTTAAAATGTATGGCCGTGCTCAAATATATCAATCTAAGATATTGATATCATTTGTTTGAACAGTCTACTATGAGATTAAGAAATAATTGATTAAACTTCATAAGGATGGCATACTCTATGCCTTATGCTTAATCTAGATATCGTGTGACAAAAGGACTAAATATAAAGTTATGGTTTGGTTCAAAGAGATCACTGATCTTCATTTAACCTGGAGAGTTATGATGTTTTGCTAGAAACCGCTTATAACTTGTGGGCTATTTAAATGTGATTTGGGCACACTGCTAGTGTTAAATGAACCTATAGGGTCACACAATAAGCGAACTTGTTAGGTTATTTTTCTGGTAACCAGGTTCGATGAATCTGGAAATATGTCTAAGTTAATCAAACCTAGAAAATTGACTAGATACAATGACTATAGCAATATGTCCACATTCGATGTATCTGGATGATGTTCAAATTGTAAGAATCTGACTCAGTAAATTAATTAGTTAAATTACCAAGTAATGGCGAATCTTATCATATCTATTTTAATTTAATTTGAATTTAAAATAAAATATGATAAGATATTATCAGAGTTTAACTCCATGAGGTTCGGGTGGTTTTAAAAGAAAACTCTAGCTGTTTTCTCAAGTGTGCTCTCTGTTAATATTCATGCCTCCATTCACCAAAAAAATTCAAGCCTCTCAAACCCTAAGCACTAGCACTCCTGGGGTAACGAGCTGGTTCGCTGTGTGTATCCGATAGAGAGCGTTTGCACATTGCAGCATCTGGTGATCATTTGAGTTACACGTACGACAGCAAAATCAGAATCCAAGGATCTTGATTACACCGAACAAAGGTAATTCTATAATCCCTAAATCGTCTTAATCATTTGGCTTGGGACCTCAAAAAGGATTCACAGATGTTTTCTATGTTTAGGAGTCCACGAATCCTAACACTCGTGTGGGTCCTACGCTGGTGTTGACTCTGCTCCTCTTCCTCTTCAAGGGGATCTCTTCCATGCCTAGATTTTGGCTTCAAATAGTGTTACCCACCTCATTTCTCTCTTATAGTGCTTGTACCCATAGTTAATCAATGTCTGCTCACTTACCACATCTCTCTAAATGGTAGCCTTAGTTAATTTCCCATCACAACTCACTCTAAAAGTTTGAAAGATACGCATGATTACTAAAGGAAACACAAGGGCTTTGGAGGAAAGGTCAGAAAAAACCACGTCCCTCATGGACTAGATAATCAATAGGGTGAGGGGGATATGACTAGTACCAAGCATCTTAGACAGGATGTAAATATCAATAACCGTTGTTCCATTGAACCTACTAGACTTAGGAACAACATTAAAGGTAAAGATATAGACTAAGGCTCTCAATTGGGCTTGGAGATTATTGTTAGAATAGTAACTAGGTGAAGTAAGCAGACCTCTCCTATATAGCCCAAAATTCATATGAATGTCATCAAAACTCCACTGAGGATCTGAAATAATTCTTTAGTTAAGATAGTTAACTGCCAACCAATGTCTCTCATTATTAACACTAAGAATAGCAGCTAGTTTAGTTCTATCGAACTCAATAACTTGTCCTTTCAGTATAGTAGTAATACCATTAAGGTCATTTTTCTTTTCATCTTGTATATTGGTATAAAATTCTCTGACTAGGACTAGACGATACATACCCTAGAGGCATGATAGGCTCCTAACCTAGTCTCCTAAACATAGTGGAATGTTGAAGAGAATTATTTGAAGAGGGCTTAAAAGTCTTTTCCATTATGATTTTGTTGTTGACATGCTTTTGGTATCATAATTGATAAGAAGGATCAGTGAACTGGGAAGGATGTGTAGGATATGGTTTGAAAGACGGGGCAGAAAAAGAAGTTCTAGTTCCATTAGACGATTGGCCCGTCCTCTTTTCTCTACGCATTGTGTTTTACGACAAAGATGGATCACAAATGTTCACATGGCTGAAAGAAAAGAAGGCTCAACAACCGATACCACAAACCTCAACCCACATAATTCTTAATCTCATAATAATCCACCACAATTCAATTCTCAACCCCCAGCACCAAATATCTCGCCAATACCCATTCAATCTCACAAAAATTCCTAAGCTCCTCAAAATACTTACACAAAAATGTAGCTCCAATAGCTAATGCATTCTCATTATGCATTATCAAGGCAAAACAGAAATGTTAAAACAAATGGAAGCAATGCTAAATTATGACCAATTTCGATAAATCCCTTCATATAGCTATAAAACAATTTCAACATAAAATCCATGTGACATGATAAATAATACTTTACAATGATTTCTAGTATAGCCACATCTTTTGTTTAAAATAAACAAAATCCTCAAGCTAATAATCTGTCATGCATTATAATTAATAATGCAGTCCAAGGTTTACACTATACTCAGAAAATAGCCAACCATGATATATTCCGAAAAAGATTAAATGAGAAGATTCATTATATAACAACAATTGTAGCAGCATTATAAACAAAAAATAATCTCAAAGCAACTTAAATATCACAATTATTAGAATTTTTCCTAAAAAAAAACACTAAAAATACCAAAATATTCAATCTCCAAATTGAACTATAAAATTGCCCAAAAAAAAAATAATAAAAATTTACAATAATGATCACTAATGCATAGATAAACATTGTATGCAAACTTCTTGAAGAGAAAATCAAATCTTATAGAGGATTTAGAATGTTGGCATCTAAGAAAAAGGTGGGATTTTTGAAGATTCAATCCATAGAAATTGAAAGATTTGATTAAAAATCAAGATTTGATTTTCAAAAAATGTTTTGGGTAAAGAAATTGAGGCTAGTGATGGTTTGGTATCAAGAGTCGGCAGTGGGTGGGAGTAAAAGAGACGGATTGTACTTTGATTTGAAACAAAAAAAAAAAACCCCAAAAATGGCTTATATTGGTACCTACAAGTACATGGGCCGGAGCCGGCTCCAAGGAAGGGAACTGGCATTGGCTCTTGTCTCGCTAGCTTGGCTAATTTCCTGAAGCAAGCCAGCGTCGGTTTCAAGATGTTGAATTGGCACCAATTCTATTCTATGCAATCCAAGATATTTTTTTTATCAAATTAAATTAATTTTAAAAATAAAATAAAAAATAAATCAATAGGGAAATAGTATGAGGGTTCAAACATGAAAGAAATAAAAGTTATGAAAATCAAAATAAATGATTGTTCAAATAAATAGAAGGCAAAAAAGTAATTGAAAAACTTCATTTCTTTCTACGGTCTATGCCCGTAGATTAGTCTTCATATTCCCAAATAGAGATCCAGTTTGACGATCTCTAAGAAGCTTAGCTAATTGGCCAATTAGATTCTCCAAGTTGTGCGTTGAGGCCTTTGGTTACAGCATCAACTGTGAAACCCCAGTCAAAACTAGTCTTAGAGTAAGGGGGTTGGGATGCATATCATACTTTATTGCATGTTTAAATATATTTTTATATGATTTTCTGTGTTTTAAATTTGAGATTTATTGTCTTGAAGGCTTGGTTGTGGGTATTGCTTGAGAAGGGCAAAATGGTAATTTTGCTTGAGGTGGAAAAAAGGGAGATAGCTTGAGGATTGAATAGAAAATATTTTTTTTAGAAGGGAAATAAGAACAAGAGTTGTTGTGGTGTAGTGGTTAGAGCCTTAGAATTAGTTCTTGAGGTCTTGGGTTCAAATTCCATCATAGGAGCTTTAGCTTGGTTAATTTTTATTTTTGCTTGGGAAGTAATAATTTCGGCTTTATGTGCTTGGAGTAGGGTAGAGAAGTTGTCCTACGAGAGACATGTTAGGAGTATCCTCATTCTACTCCTTTACCCTACACGAATTTCCCAAGGGGAATTAATTTCCCCTTGATCTTTGATTTTCCTTATTTCTCAACTCATTAGTTTGATCAAGTTGTTCTAGCCATTTCCTTTCCAGAAATTTCAGTAAAGCGTTGTGGTTTTGTAGGATTAAAATGTCTTAGTGAAAGGCATCTTATGGTCTGAAAATTTGGAAGAGTTGTGGGAGATTCCAAGAGGATAAATCCCTCTAGTGAACTTGCTAAAAATTCACTCTAGCTAGGTTCATTTCCCTTCATGCATAGAACTGAAATTTTCCAGTTTTGTGTGCCTTCAAGGTGTCGAAATTCTTAACTATTATTCCCTCTCAAATGCTGCCAGAAAAGGCCCTTTTGTTCAGCCTAGAATCTGGATTTTTCTGGCTATTTTCGGACTTCACAAAGATGGTGCAAAACCAAGAAAATTTCTGGGCAAATTCGCACCTTTAGGAGTCCAAAACCAAGCTATTTTCTTCCAGATTTTGTTCAACACCTTATCCATGTTTTTCCTCCATGAAGAAGGCTGGAAACCAGCCTTGAAAGCCCCTGAATTGCCCTTCAAAATCTCTGCAAGCTGGCCGGAAAATGGCAGCCGAAAAACTGTCCAGGAATTCCAGCCTAGCGAAAATCCTGTGCAGTCTAACTATGCAGTTTTGTTTCCTAATTCTCTCCCAGCCGAAACCCCATCCTTGTTCTGCATAAACTTCTCTTAAACCTTCAGTAACTGAGCTCCATTATCTCTCTTAAGCTTCTGCATGAAATTCAAACATGGCTACCTGAAAATCTCTCCAACAAATCCCTGCAATCATGCTTGATTGATTACCAAAATTCCAGCCACCTTAGTTTAGCAACCTTCCATAAAGTATCCCTCAAAGAACCAGACCTTTTATTCACCATTATGCTCCTTGTTTGTGGCCACCATAAGCCTCCTTAAACCAACTTTCAATCAACTGAAATACTTTTCAAAACAGTTAGCCATGGCAGACTTCCAAAGCTCTCCAATAATCAAGATATTCTTGAATGTTTAATTTCCAAATTTGCTTCCTAAAAATATTCTTCAAGGATTTTAACAACTAGCCTTTCCTTTTCCCTTCTAAATCAGAGAACCATCTTCCTAAACCCTACAGAAAATTCGGTAGCCCTAGTTCTCACAGAATTTCGGCAGCTGCAAATCAAATTCTCTCAAATTCCTTCAACCTTCAAGAACACACACAATACACCAAGAACACCTACTTCTTCCTTTCACCTAATACCCCTCCAAACCACTTCAAACCTTCTCTAAAATCTCTAGATTTAACCTACTCACTGCCGTGAGTCCATCAACACCATTCTTACCATCAAACTCCACAAACTAACTCGCTAGTTCGGATCAAAACCAGAAAATTCTGTGAAGGTTCAAAAACACCTTCAAGGTAGGTTTATTTTAACAACTTCATCTTATCCAATTTTGATCTCTAGTGAAAATATATATGAATAAACATACTAATAGTCTCTCTCTCTCTCTCTCTCTCTCTCTCTCTCACTCATGGCCGAAACTCTCTCTCTTGGCCGGATGGCTTCTTCTTCCATGGCCATGCTTCCTCCATCTTCCTTGGACGATTTTAGGCATTTAGGAGTTGACATCCATTCTAAACTCTTTCAAGGTATTCATCAACCCATTAAGTCCCTTCAATCCTTCTTTTAAATTCTAGATTCATGTCTCTAGGATGATGATGATAGAAGGTGGATTGTAATAGGATTTGAGCATGTATTGTTGAGATTGAAGCATGAATATATGTATGATTGTGAAGAAGATGGGATTTATGCATGGAAGGATTATCTTGGTTGATTGAATGATGATTTGGGGTTTGATGCATGTTTCCATGTCATAGGTAGAATTTGTGATGAAGTATGCTAGAGATTATGTCACCATTGGTGATTAGGACTTATATTCATGTTGGATTATTGAAGCCATGGCCATATCTATGCTAGTAGAGGTTAGAGTATGTCTTGATAAATTGAGATCTATGCTTGTGAGCATGATTTGGATGATTTGATGAATTGAAGGATTGTATATGTTCTTGATTGTGGTTAGCCATAGAAATTTGATTATGATCTAGTTGTTCCAAAGTTAATTTTTATTTCATGAATAAAATATTTAATAATATAATTTTACTAGTAATTTCAAAAAACCCTAGGAATGGTAGATCTGGATTATGATATATAATAAGGATATTTTAGTCAAATAAATAATAGCTTTTGCTAGAAAAATAATATATATATATATATATATATATATTACTTAAAATAATGAAATCAAATAAAGCCTTTTATGGAAATAATTATAATTAGTAAAATATTTATTACTAAAAATTTAATTATTATCTTTTAATCAAAACCCATTAAGAATTTATTTATTATTATTCAAGCAAGACTTATTAAATTTATTTTCAACTAATTTTAGCTATCAATTATTTTCTAACAACTAAATTATTAATAAATCATTATTTTATTTAATACTACCTAGGACTCTTGATCAAATAAACTCTAAATTTTTCTTAGCAAGATTTAAAATTTCAACTTATTAGAATTTATTTCCCAAACCATTAATTCTTTTAAATATCAAATTAGGCTCAACTTATAAACCTATTTATTTATTGTTTGGCCTTAGAGCTTGGGACACTAGGATCATGGTAGTAGTAAGTTGAGTTGATTTAAAATTGAGGAAGTGGATTGTGGCTTGAAATTGATTGTGATTTGTATTTACCCATGCGGGGATAGGTCAGCTGTTGGAGACCTTTTATTGTGAGCAAGAATCAGGTAAGCTCTTGCATAAAACCTAATTGATGTCAAATGTTTATTATGGCAAGCCAAATGTAGAGTGTATGGACACTCATTTATGTAAAGGCAATTGAGGGTTGAATTCTTTCTTATTTCAAACAATTGAATTATTTAAAGATCAATGAGCAGATTTAATCAAACTTAAAACTCTTTCTAAAACTGATTTTGACAAAGACTTTGGAAACCCTTAAATTGCCATTTTCATGTGGAACAGTGTTTTGTTCATTTTATCCCAAGTGGGAAACGTCGTTGAATACTCAATAAGGGTGGACTACTAGGGCTAGTCTTTGAGGGGTTAAGGTAAGTCTCTTAGTAGGTGGCCACCTTTAAGGGGTGAGTCCTTCCTGGATAAGACGTCAGTCCAGTAGGTCATGCTGGTCCGAGCTAGTAATGTTCTTTTCAGTCAAGTGATTGTGTTTTGCCGAAATAGACAACCGGTTGTTGTTTGGGTATAGAAAAGGAGGAGTATCTTGCCTAGTAGGCCGATCACCTACTTTTTTTAGTCTGCACAAAGTGTGGCGTTCTGACTGGTAGTATGCACAAAGCGTGGCATGCTAACCATGCGGTTATGGGGCCCAACGTGTCGTAACCCATGACCATTTCTTTTGAGTGGTTGATTTTATTGATTATTTATGGTTGGAAAAGCTAAAACACCGCTCTTGTTTTTTACTAATGTTTATTGATTGCCAGTGACCTCTTATAAAGAATTTTATACTTTACATTCACGAACTGTTTTCTCCCGACACTTAAGCACACACAGACTTACTGAGATTTCTGTCTCATCACCATTTTTACCATGATTTCAGGTCGATCCTGTTGTGGGGATGAGTAGCTAGATATTGCCTGCTTTGAGAGAATTTTCTGGTGATTTATTTTGTGTAATGTTTGGGGAAGATGAGAGCAGATGAATTTTATTATGAATTTGTTTTGGGTATTCTTGGATTGATTTCTTGGATTTATTAATTTTTTTTGGGATGTAATAAATTTTAAATTCAAGCATCATTTTTATTCTGCTATTTTATTTGTGTGACCTAGTTATAAAGACCTCTTGTCCTTTGGACGGGGCGACATCCCCGGCCCTGGCGGGCCTAGGTAGCGGGGTGTTACATCAACTCTTTGAAATCGTGCCTCAATTGAGCTTACCATTTTGTTTACTTGTTCCTCCAATGATGACCTTGGTAGTGGCATATTCTAAAGTAAAGAAGGTTGAGTCCTTCAATTTCCACTAAAGTTTGAGGGGTTTTGCCAAGGTTAGTTTTGATTTGCCCAAGAAAAGTTAGAATGATTCCTGCAACTAAGATTATTGGTACCGCTATACAGATTATTACTTTGTCTCCTATTCTCCATAAAAGCCATTTGTTCTAAGGACTCTTGGGATGAATTCATATTTTAATACTCATGATTGGGGTGTCCTTCTCCACAAAAGTCACAATTAATATTCATTACTTGCCCTTGAGAAGGGGCCTCTACTAATTGCTCTATCTTTTAAGCTAATACCTAAACTTTAGCATCTAAAGCAACTATATATGGCATTAATTTTGTGAACTCATTGCTAATGAGCCATACGCCTTGGATTTCCCCACTAATAATTGTTCATTGCAATGTTTTCAACCAACTTATACAACTCCTCTGAAGCCTTAGATCTTGTTGCCCCTCCAATTGATGCATCAATCAGTTATTTTGAAGCAAACTTTAACCTACTATGAAATATTTCCATTTGCATGCCCAATTCGAACCTATGGTGAGGACACTTCCTAAACATCTCCTTCCATCTTTGCTACCATTCATACAAGCTCTGAGACTCTCATTGTTGGAAGGCAAAAATGTTAGTTCTCAATTTGGCTGTCCTAGCGGGCAAAAAATATTTAGCTAAAAATTTCCCAACAAGTCCATTCCAAGTAGTTATAGATCCTACAAGAAAAAATTATAACAAAGATTTGGCTCTATCCCTTAGAGAAAAATGAAAGAGTCTCAACTTTGTAGCATCCTCTGATACACCATTTATCTTAAAGGTATCACAAGTCTCTAGAAAACTAGCAAGGTTGGCATTAGGGTCTTCAGGTAACACATCAAATTAGACTATGTTTTAGATCACTTGGATAATATTAGGTTTTATATTGAAGTTATTGGCCTCCACCCATGGCCTAGCAGTACTCGAATCAGCATTGGAAATTACAGATCCAGCAAAATCACCTATAGTCCTTCCACTGTTATTACCATTACTACCATTATTATTGTGGTTTACTTCCATATCTCTTGTAGAACATAGTTGATCAGCCCTTTGCTTATGTGCCCTTTGAAGCCTTGTCAAAGTTCTTTTAATTTCTAGATCAAAGTCCACTATGTCCATTTTGATTCGATAGGTCATAAACTAGGAGTTAAATTTGAAAAAAATTAAGAAAATATGGTTTAGAATTTATAAGTAGTTACTTAAATATATTTGGTAAAATACACTAAGTAGGAGATTAGTTAGGAAATTAGTCCATATAATTATACATACAACAAGATATGGTACTTAATTACAACAAAGAACATATATGCATATTTACAAAGCTAAATTAATGGAATCGGAGTTTCATGATATTGTTCCGCAGCAATGGTGCCAAAAACTTGATGCGTCATATTTAGGTAATAAAAATTATTCATTTTTAAATCCATTCCCAATTAAATTTTAACTAAAACGTTAACCTCAAATCATACATATGAGCAATTATGCCTATCATTAAGTATAGTATAGGAAATTAACGAGTATACACTAATTACTTTTCATCCCTTATTTATCCTAACAATTAAATTGATCAAGAAGAAATAAAAGAAAATTAAACAAATACATACATACAAAACATAAGAGAGAAATCATGTACATAGACCTGAAGACATAATAATGATTGACTAGCAAATCTCTCAATTAATCATTATCCTGCCATCATAGAGGATTAAATTAGATTCACTTCTTTTGCAATCTATGGATTTACTATCTTCTACTTAAATTACTTCTATCTCACCAATTCACTCAAAAGATGCATTAAACTCAATCATTGACAAATACCCCTATATTTTAGGGGATATGAACATGAAATTAGCCAATAACCCCATAATCTAGGTGAAATCAATCAATCTTTGATTATTCAAGTTTTTGTTCTTAACCTTCTTTCACAATCTAGTTAAGAAATAATAAATGGGAAATCAATTAAATTGAACCCACTCTCCTAACTTCATTTTTTCAAGTCAATCAGAAAGAAGAAACATTCAATTAATTCATCAAATAAGCAAGTAACCAAATACAAAAAGTAATAGCCATTTGATTAAAAAGCTAAAATAAATATAAAATCATGAATTCAAAAATATCATCTAAATGCAATTAAAATATAAATCTCATCATTGTTCAAGAAAAGAAAACAAATGAAAAAAAAGAACTCATACACAAGCCCTTTTATTCTTTTATTGAAAACTCTCTTAACCTAATGCCCATTTTGATGAATTCTCTTCTTCCAATCTTGAATCTCTAATTAATCCCATGAATTCACCTTGCTTGTGTTTTCTCAGCACTCTAGGTTGCCAAAATCATTCCCTAAAGGTTCTGGTTCATGCACAAGTAAGATACCAAAAGACTTCTTGGGAATTTCCAAATCTGCTAAAAAAATTAGAATCCATACCAGTATTGAACAATCTAAGGCCGATGCCAGCTTGCTCCCTCCAAGCTGGCTCTAGCTCTCCTCTGTCAATATCGGGCAACTCTGTTTTTTACCCTATTTTGCCCTGTTGTTCGAAAATTGAGCTAGGGGCCAGCTCAGACTTCATAGGCCAGTGTCAGTTCACTTCTAGAACACTACAATTAAGTTCGAAAGTCTACCAGTTCTGCAAAAAAAATTCAACAAAAACTTCTCTACAACCAGCTATCTCAATTTTATCGAAAAGTAAAGGAATTAGCTAGTTATTACATAAAAAATATCACAAAATCACCTTAAATATATCGAAAAATATAGGTACATTTAGGCCCTATCAAAGTGTATATTTAATTCATAATAAATTGTGATAGTTTTGTGAAGGCTGATATACAAAAGAAAAAAATTTGGTAAATGCTTAGCCACTTTTTCTTTCTTCATCCTTTCTTCTCCCTCCCCTTCCTCCCTCAGATCACCTGACTCTCCCAAATTCATTCATACTTTACTCGAATGCTCCACTAGTGAATCTTTTCTTTCTTGATGTTTGTTTCTCTATATTCCTCAACTCATCATCTCGAAATCAATTTGCTCCACCTATATCCCTCCAGTAAATTTGAATATTTTCATTCTTAGTGTAGGTGTTGCTCTCAACGGTAGCAAAAGAGATGACCAAATTTGCAACTACAGCTTTTTTCTTCTTGAAGGAGGCTAGGGTTTCACAGATTGAACACATTTGACCGCTGCCATTGCTACTAATAGCCTCTTTCGTCGATTGGTATTGCTACCATTGTTCTTTTACTGGTGACATTCTACTCCCTGGTTGGGGATTTATGTGATTTTTCCCTATTCTTAGCTTTAATTTTGTTTTCTCCATTGTACATTAACTCTTATTTTAGGGCCTTTCCATCTTGCGTTTTATATTTTGCCTTTGTTCTTTATTTTTCCCTTCTTAGCTTTTCTTTTTTGTCTACTAACTTTTATTTTTGGATCCTTTAGGTATGTTATTTCTATTGCTCTTATAGTTATATTTAGGACCTCTATTGTTTTATTTTGTAGAAAATTTAGAATAAGTGAAAAATTGAAGTACCTATTTGGTTGAATTTTGATTCTACATGCACATAATCCTAATTTCGTATATTTATTTTGGGGGATTTTGAGGTAATCTGGGACATGATGGAACAGGTTGGAAGTTCCAAGATTTTGACGATAGTTAATCTCATTTATTTGCCAAAAGCAAAAATCAAGAATTGAAAAACCTGAGAGGGAAGGGGAGGGGGGGGGGGGGGAATAAGGTTTTTGGCAAGCAAAAATAAATTTTCTGCCTTGTCTAAAAAGTAGAATAAGGATGATCACCAAGTTGCTTGGACAGACTTTATGGAAACATAGAAATTTATCCAAGAACTCAAAGATATAAATCCAGATTCGGACAAGGAAAGAACCTCAAGGAAGTAAATGAATACCGAAAGAAAATGAGACAAATGATGTATAGTGGTTCAATCTACCAAGATCTACGTCCACTACCTTAAGCTTACACTTAAGAATTTTCAACTAGATTTCATTTACTCCACTTAATAAAATCAATCAGTACTACATACAAGAGAGGATCATCACAGTAGGTTTTCCAAAACTTCTCAATCACACAAATACATCAAGGATCACCTCTACTAGGTTTTATACCATAACCTTGAATATTAATCAACACAAGGTTCTTGATATGCCACTCCATATACTTCGATCTTCTCTTTTGATCATCCTTACTTGAATTCGACCACGAAAGAGTTGCCAAATAATCTTATCTGAATGCCTTAGAAGAATAGAGGTCAAACATGTCCTATCACAATAAATTAACAAGTTAGTCCATATCAATGTTTGTCATTAGTCAAAACATAGAAGAAAGCCCTTAGGGCTAACAATCTCCCCCTTTTTGAGTGATGACAAACATAGAACAAATGTTATGTAATGAGTGAACATGTTGAATGAAGAAGGTGCAAATAAATGCTACCTTACAGTGTAGATCTCAAAGAGAGCCTATGAACATTAGCTTGAAAACATATCTCCGTAAGCCTAATGTCTTTCATATCTCTTATATAAATATTCAAAATGATTTTGATAGAGATAGAAGACAAGTCATATGATAAGACACTCCCCTTAAATATATGCTTATATGAACATTTTTAAACATAAGATGGAAAAGTAGAAATCAAGATTTGTACGTCCAAACTGTGTGTCCAAACCAGTTTTGGAAGTAAGTATAAAACAAGTCTTTTTCAGAAGTCCATTTTGGATACAGATTTTGGATGTCCAAAAGGTATTTTCAATTTATCCAAAAGGTATATTTTTAGTTCAATATGACTTCTGACAAGAAAATTTGTTTGGATAAGAAAATATTTGAGTCAAAAACTCCCCCTGGCTTAATGCATACGGTAATGGATTTTCTAGTTTTTCAAGAAATGTTTTAAAGTCACAGAATCTAGTCTCAAGAATACCTTTAACATATACAAAATGCTTTTTGAATTAAGTAGTCGTAAACTGAATGTCAGAAGTTTAGACAACTTATTCAGGCAGAAGATTTTTAGTGAGCATATTCAGTAAATCAGCCAGTTTCAGATCAAATCATATTAGATAATTTCAGTTCATAATAGTTCATAGCAGTAGCGGTTCATGCAATTCAATAGTTCAAGCAGTTTAATGCAATCCATTATATAAGCTTAAAACAGTTTTTCATAATAGTTCAAAACAGTTTAATATATCAGTTTCTCATAACAGTTCCCCAAAATAGTTAACATCATATCATATCAGTTTATCATATCAGTTCATATTTTCTCCCTCAAAACAATTCATCATATCAGATCATATTAGACCAGTGCATCTACCAGTTCAACTTATATCATTTTCTCTCCCCACATCAGATTATCTTTTTCTATATTAGTTTCTCATAACAGTTCCCCAAAATAATTAACATCATATCATATCAGTTTATCATATCAGTGCATATTTTTCTCCCTCAAAACAGTTCATCATATCAAATCATATCAGACCAGTCCATCTACCAGTTCAATTTATATCATTTTCTCTCCCCACATTAGATTATCATTTTCTCTCTCCCTTTGTCATCAATCAAAAACAAGAATATTAGAAAGAGAGTAAAATAGAACTAGATAGGAATATGCATAATATAAGAAGTACTGACAGAAAATAAACAAGTATCCAGCAGTAAGAATTCCAAAGCATAATGTAAAAACAGAGAAAGTAAATTGTTCAACTTTGTGGAAAGTAAATTGTTCAACTTTGTGGAAAGTAAAGTGTTTTGAGATCTTTATGTTGCGCAATAGTGCTGCCTAGGATATATTTATCGCTTCAGCTTTTGACCCAACACCCTTCTGGGAATGTTAACCGGTAATTCTGTTCGATTTTCTCTTCACAACCACATGTTTCTGTCATTTTCCAGAAGGTTTGGGCTTGGGAGAAGCAAGAGGAACCACTATTTCATGTAGGGGAGGAACCATTGTTTCTTTCACAAGAGAATGATCCTTTTCTTCAACAGGCAGCTCAGACTTTCCTTTAAAATAGGTTCATCTTTTTCATGATCAAAACTGAAGAGGAAGATACTGGATGAGCAGATTTTTCAATAGCAGAAATTCTATTACCAAGACTTTGAATTTTAGAGCTGAGAAGATCTAACTTCTCAGCTAATGAACTGATTGCACCAAGAATGCTTTCAGACATACCTGCGTCCTGATCATTTCTTTTAGCAAAAGATTCTGCTTGATGAACTTCATTAATTTTCCTCTTTATTCTAGTACTAGGAATAGACTTCCCTTCCTCCTTTATCTTCATCAAATTTTCCCATTCTTTTCCTTCAGTCTCTCTCAACAATTTCCATGTATTATTTTCCCTTACATAGCCCATTCTTTCAAAGGAATCAAAACTGTAAACATTTGTTTTGGATGGATCACAGGGAGCAGAATTTAAATTAACTTAAAAAAATCTAAAGACTTTGGTCAGTAAATTTCCAAATAGCAGAGCTTTACTTGGTGTGTTTCTTATCTGCAACATCAATTTTGTTGCCAGAAACCCAAAGTTAATCTGCCTGCCTTCAGCCAGAGCCAATATAACCACCATTTGCAAAATACTAATTGAAGTCTTATGCCCAAAACTAGGTACTATCATCGTCGATACCATGTGATGCAGAATTCTACCAACACCATTCAGCCATTTTGAACTCCTATTTCCGAAATTTCTGAAATTTTTTCCACCAGTGAATAAATCTAAAAAATTTTCAAATAAAAAATGTCATTTCCTTCAGGAAATTTGTTTAGCTCAAAGTATTGAAATCTAGCATCTCTTATATTTCAAATCCTATTGAACAGTCTATGATCAAATTCTATATCTCTGCCTTTCACTCTCGATACATACCAGCGTATCATAAAACCACCCTCGGTTTCTTCCAGTTTCCTTTTCCTTAAGTTAGTAAAAAATTCTCAAACTAGAGGAGTATATATTTTCTCATCAATAGACAGAAGACTCCCCCACCCAATGTGATCAAACATGTCCAAAATATTCAATAAATTCAAAAATGCAAATGGTTTACACGATAACCACAGATAACAGTTGGGTTTCTTAACACCAAATCATTGTACTCTGTCTTGCATTTAGAATCAAGGAAACGTTGTACCTAATTTTCATAACACACTTGTTCTGGAGACGACTCAGAAGAATCATAGTGGGAAGCAAAGAAGTTCGGTTGAGGAGAAGTTTCTTTCTCCTTTGCTTTGCTTGAACCCGAAACCTTTTTCTTCATCACAGGAGACGATTTTTGCCCCTTCTTTTTATTTCGGAACCGAAGATTTTGTCTTTGCCATTTGAAAATTTTGAGCTTTTTCTAAACAATTGATTTTTGAAGAGAAGGAATACGGACAGTTTTGGAAGAGATGGTTACAAGGGTTTTAGAAAAACTCAGATTGCTTTGAGTGCCTTGAGTAATATGAAATAAAGTTCTTTGAAAATATAAGTTTTTCAGAGAGATTTTGAAGGACGCGCAAATCAATTTTTGAATTTCAAAATTCGGAATAAGAAAATATTAAAGATGTGTTTTGGAACTAGACCTAATCCGAAACTATCATCTAATAGAGTGTTTTCATAAAATGCATTTTGGAAGAGGGATTTGGATTCATATATTGTGTCCAAATCAAACGATGGTGTATTTTGGATGCAAAACACTGTTTCCAAAACTTTTTCTTCACAAATCCTGCAAAAAAGAAAACTTATGCCACATGGTTAGTTATCAAATTCTTGTCATTCTCAAACTTTTTCTTAGATTATTGAATCTTTCCTTAGCTAGAGGTTTAGTGAATATATCTGCAAGTTGTTCATCCATTGAAATATATTTAACACACACATCCCCTTTAAGCACATGATCTCGAATGAAATGATGTTTAACTTCTATGTACTTTGTCCTTGAATGCTGAACAGGATTTTTTGTTAGATTGATAGCACTTGTATTATCACACAATATAGGTATGCAATTAAAATTAAGATTAAAATCTTGCAATGTATTCTTCATCCACAAAATTTGAGCACAACAACTCTCGGCTACAATGTATTCAGCCTCAGTGGTGGATAAGGATACGCACGCTTGTTTTTTACTGTGCCATGACACAAGAGAATGTCCAAGAAATTGACAATGGCCACTCGTACTTTTTCTTTCAACTTTACAGTCTACATAATCTGCATTAGTGTATCCTATAAGATCAAATGCGTTAGTGTGAGAATACCATAATCCATAATCATATATGCCAATTAAATATCGGAGTATACGTTTTGCTACATATAGATGTGATTCCTTCTAATAGGATTGAAAACGAGCACACATGCATACCGAAAACATAATATCTAGTAGGCTAGTAGTAAGATAGAGTACACTCCCAATCATACCTCTATACTTACGTTCATCTACCTTCTTACCCTTATCATCTTGATCAAATTTTATGAATGTACTCATAGGTGTGCTGATTTCTTT
Organism: Voacanga thouarsii; assembly: GCA_026120185.1. Classification (NCBI taxonomy): domain Eukaryota; kingdom Viridiplantae; phylum Streptophyta; class Magnoliopsida; order Gentianales; family Apocynaceae; genus Voacanga; species Voacanga thouarsii. Next base: position 197,653 of record JANUWF010001074.1, on the reverse strand, counting down.
TGCTTCATTCATTCCAAACCTTTTGAGCAACTCCTTGGCATATATAGCTTGATTTATGAAGATACGTTCATTTGTTTGCTTAATTTGCAGTCTGAGGAAGAATTTTAGTTCTCCTATCATACTTATTTTAAATTCTTGCTACATAGTCTTAGCAAACTTCTTGCACAACAAGTCGTTAGTAGCACAAAAAATAATATCATCAATATAGATTTGAACAATAAATAAATCACTAGAATTATTAGATTTGATGAACAAAGTAATATCAATTAAGCCTCTAGAAAATCCTTTCGAGATCAAGAATCCACTAAGTCTTTCATACCAAGCTCTTGGAGCTTGTTTTAATCCATAAAGAGCTTTAGACAGTTTGAAAACATGATTTGGAAAGTGCTCATGAATAAAACCTGGAGGTTGTTCAATATATACTTCCTCCTCAATAAAGCTATTTAGAAATACACTTTTGACATCCATTTGATAGAGCACGAAATTTTTAAAGGATACAAAGGCCAGTAACATTTATATGGATTCTAGTCTAGCAATAGGAGTGAGTGTCTAATCATAAACAATACATTCTTCTTAATTAAATCCTTGGACAACTAATCTAGTTTTATTTCTAATCATAGCCCCATTTTCATTAAGTTTATTTCTAAACACCCATTTCGTACCAATAACAGGTCGGTCATGCGGTCTAGGAACAAGTTTCCAAACCTGATTCTTATTAATTGATTTAACTCTTCTTGCATGGCAATAATCCAAAATTCATCATGCAATTCGATATTAATGTAGCTAGGTTCAATATTTGAAAGAAGAGCAAAGTTATCAATGAAATACCTTCTAGTTTTAATTCCATGGTTTGGATCTCCAATAATTTGTTCTTTGGGATGACCTGTTTTGTATTTCTAGTCTTTTGGCAATTGGTGATTCGTAGAATCTTCAGTTTGCTCTTTTTCTTGATCAATCTGCAGCTCTTCAATTTCTTCTTCTTTTGCATGAGTGTCTAATGGAGGAGCTTTGACTTGATCTAACTTAACTTCTTTTGAACACTCTACATCATCATCACCTCTTTTTGAAGTATAAATGTTAGATTCATCAAATGCAATGTGCACAGATTCTTCCACACAAAGAGTTCTTTTATTATATACTCTATATGCCTTCTTGTTGGAAGAGTAACCAAGAAAAATTACCTCGTCGGACTTGCTATAAAATTTTTCAAGATTATCTCAGGTATTTAGGATAAAATATTTACATCCAAATACTTTAAAATAAGAGATAGAAGGAGTTTTATCAAACATAAGTTCAAACAGAGTTTTTTTCAAAAATGGTCTTAGTATAACTCGATTTATTATATAGTAAGCTATGTTAACAGCTTCCGCCCAAAAATATTTTGGAAGGACATTTTCACAAAGTATTGATCTAGCCATTTCTTGTAAGGTTTCAACAACACCATTTTGTTGAGGAGTTTTTACTGCTGAAGAATTGTGAAAGACCCCATTTTCATCACATAAGTGAGTAAATTCACCGTTACAAAATTCTTTGCCATTATCACTTCTAATAGAAATTAGTTTGCATCTTATCAAGTTTTGGATGCGCTTTATTAGTTTTGAAAATTCAGAAAATGCCTCATCCTTTTGACCAAGAAATAAGGTCCAAGTAAATCTAGAAAAATCATCAACAAGTACATATGCATATTTCTTACCTCCAAGACTAGCAGTCCTCATAGGTCCAAACAAATCCATGTGAATTAATTTGAGTGGTTTTGATGTAGAAATCATTTTCTTTGGTTTAAAAGAGGTTTTGATTTGATTGCCAAACTGACATGCATCACAGATTTTGTGTTTATCAAATTTCATTTTTGGCAGACCCCTAACAAGTTCTTTTGAAGATAAATTATTTAGCAAATCAAAAGATACATGATCTAATCTTCTATACCAAAGGTAACCATCATTGTCATGAACAGATAAGCATCTAATTACATTAGCTACAAGGTCATTAAGATAAAACATATATACATTTCCCATACGTTTGGAAGTAAAGATTGTTTCGAGATTTTTATTGACAAGAATAGAATAAGAATCTTTTCAAAAATGACTTTGCAACCATTGTCACAAAGTTGGCTAATGCTAAGCAAGTTATATTTCAAATCATCAATAAGTAAAACTTGTTTTATAATTGTCAAGGAACCTTACCAATATTACCAAAGCCGAGAATTTTTCCTTTCTTCTTATCTCCAAATGTAACAAATCCTTTATTTGTGGTCTGAATATCTTCTAACAAAGTTGCATTTCCAGTCATGTGTCTTGAACAACCGCTGTCCAAGAACCATTTGGTGAAGCTTAAAGACTGTGCCTATACATGAGAAGGAGGAATGATTTTTGGTACCCATACTTTCTTATGTCTATGAAGGTTAGTAACATTTTCTTTGATTTTCCAGATAGTAACTCTACTGGATTCCACTTTTCTTTTAATAAGACATCTTGAAACTATATGTCCCGATTTTTCACAATATGATCATACTTTGTGTGTACTATAAGATAAAGTAGGTTTAACATATTGAGACCTGATCTTTTTGTTATTATTCTCATGTTCATATCCTAAGCCACTTTGATTTCCAGCAAGAACAAATTTGTGCTTGTACATTTTGTCTTTATCCTCATGTCTATATCCTAAGCCACTCCGGTTACCAATTTGATGATGAGTTCTAGTAATTTTTCCTGATTACTTTTACCATTTGTGAATTTTTCAATGCAATTGGTAAGATCATTGACCTTAATTTTCATATCATCAAAAGTGCTAACCATACTTTCAAGATTTTGAATTTTAACAAGAAAATTTTTATTTTCCAGAGATGCATGTTATAAGACAGTCATGATCACATCTTTCTCAATAATAACACATGTATGTGACTCAAGAGACATTTTATTCTCATTTAACAATACTTCGTTGTCATCCATCAAACATTTAATCTTCAACTTCATTTCTTTATTTTTTTTTTGACTGATTTTTTAATTCATAAAACATATCACTTAACAACTCATTTAGATCAACATGCTTTTCAGTCACAGAAATAGGTGAATTAGGCATGTAACTAGATGTAGAAGAGTTTACCCCATTTTCCAAAGCCATAAAGCATATGTTGGCATTTTCATCTTCAGAATCTCCATCTTCGGACTCAATTTCATTTAAGTCCTAAGTTCCAATTAAGCCTTTACCTTTCTTTGCCTTAAGATATTTCTTCTTCTTAGACAATCTTCCTTCCTTTCCTTTTGCAACCAGATAGTCAATAATGAAGTGATCAGTACTTTTACATTCATAACATTGATGTTTGAATCTAGAGATTTATCCTTTCTTTCTTATAAACTTCCTTCCTCTTTTGAAGTTTCCTTTGTTGAACATTATTTTGAATTTTTTTGCTATCATCGCCAAATCATCATTGTCCATTTCCATGCCCTCACTGCTTTTAGATAGGCTGGTTTGTTCATCTTCATTTTCAGCCTTCAATGCTATTTCTTTTTTGCCTTTATCATGATCATCTGATTCATAAAATCTTTTGAGCTTTATCTTATAAGTTAGAATAGATTCATTCAACAATTTAGTAGATAACGATTTTAAATCTTTAGATTCTTCTATAGCAAGAGTTTTAGGTTACCAGCTTTTTGGTAAAGCATCTAAGATTTTTCGATTTTGTTCCCCAAGGGAATAAACCTTCCCGTAAGCTTTAAAACCATTTGAGATATTAGTAAATCTCATGAATATATAAGTGATGCTTTCATTTGGCCTCATAGTAAACAATTCATAGTCATGAATTAGAAGCCCTAGTTTTAATTCTTTAACTTGGTTTGTCCCTCATGGGTGACTTCAAGTAATCTCCACATATTATGGGCTGAATCACAACCACTAACACGGTTGTAATCAGTCGCATCTAGTGCACAACATAAAATATTCATTGCTTGAAAATTTAAAGTCATTTTCACATTGTCTTCTGTACTATACTCATCATTCTATTTAGGTATTTTTATGCCACCAATCATCTTTGATGGAATAAAAGGACAATTTTCTATCAAACTCCATAACTCGAAGTTAATAGAACACACATAAATTTTTATTCTATTTTTTCAAAAAGTATAGTTGCTACCATTGAATAAAGGAGGACGATTTGTTAAGGACCCTTCAACATATGGAAGAGAGGATGAGCTTGCCATTAAGATCTTTTCTACAAGGTTGTTAAACTAAGAGTATGTAGACCAAGCTCTGATACCAAATGAAAAACCTTAGAGGGGAGTGAATAAGGTTTTTGGCAAGAAAAAATAAAATTTTTACCTTGTCTAAAAAGTAGAATAAGGATGATCACCAAGTTGCTTGGATGCACTTTATGGAAACATAGAAAGTTATCCAAGAACTCGTAGATATAAATCTATACTCGGAGAAGGAAAGAACCTCAAAGCAGAAAACGAATACTGAAAGAAAATGAGACAAAGGATGTATAGTGGTTCGATCTACCAAGATCTACGTCCACTACCTTAAGCTTACACTTAAGGATTTTTAACCAGATTTCATTTACTCCACTTAATGAAATCAATCAGTACCATATGCAAGAGAGGATCACCATACTAGGTTTTCCAAAACCTCTCAATCACACAAACACATCAAGGATCACCTCTACTAGGTTTTACACCACAACCTTGAATATTAACCAACACAAAGCTTACCCCGACGGGTTTTACACAACAACCTTGCACTACAACAGAGATTTGAATATCAATAAAATAATAAAGATCTCACTTATTTGAGCAGATGTTCACTTGGATATAAAGCACAAATACTTTTACCTTTGATATAAAATGAATTCACTTAAAAGCTTTGATAAAAGGAGAATTTTGAAAATGTTAAGCAATAGTGTTTCTAAGAGAAATGTTTCAAATATCTTATCTCTAAACTTGCTTTAGAGGCTATTTATAGAGCCAAAAAGTGAAGCGCCAATGGTCATAAAGAAACAGCTATAATTTTCTATTTAAACTCATTCGTGTTTTGGACTCGGGTTTTGGACAAAGATATATCCAAAAGGTAAGTCCAAAATGGTACTTTTTCAGACAGAAATATTTTGACACCGTTTGTAACACACCACTATCTAGGCCCGCCAGGGTCAGGGATGTCGCCCCATCCAATGGACAAGGGGTCTTTATAACTAGGTCACACAAATACAATAGCGGAATAAAAATAATACTTGAACTTAAAATTTATTACATCCCAAAAATAAATCTAAGAAAAAATCCAAGAATACCAACAACAAATCCATAATAAAATTTATCCACTCTCATCTCCCCAAAATATTACACAAAATAAATTATCAGAAAATTACACAAAGCAGACAATATCTAGCTACTCATCCCCACAACAGGATCGACCTGAAATCATGGTAAAAATGGTGGTGAGACAGAAATCTCAGTAAGTCCGTGTGTGCTTAAGTGTTGGGAGAAAACAGTTCGTAAATGCAAAGTATAAAATTCTTTATAAGAGATCACTGGCAAGCAATAAACATTAGTCAAAAGAAAGAGTGGTGTTTTGACTTTTCCAACCATAAATAATCAATAAAATCAACCACTCAAAAGAAATGATCATGGGTTACCACACGTTGGGCCCCATAACCGCATGGTCAGTATGCCACACTTTGTGCAGACTGACAAAAGTAGGTGATCGGCCTACCGGACAGATACTCCTCCTTCTCTATACCCAAACAACAATCGGGTATCCATTCCGATAATACACAGTCACTTGACTGAAAGAGAACACTGTTAGCTCGGATCGACATGACCTACTGGACTGACGTCCTATCCGGGAAGGACTCACCCCTCAGAGGTGGCCACCTATTGAGAGACTTACCTTAACCCCTCAAAGACTAGCCCTAGTAGTCCACCCTTATTGAGTACTCAAGGACATTTCCCACTTGGGATAAAATGAATAAAACACTGTTCTGCATGAAAATGGCAATTAAGGGATCTAAAAGTCTTTGTCAAAATCAGTTTTGGAAAGAGTTTTGAGATTGAGTAAATCTGCTTATTAATTTTCAAATAAATTGTTTGTTTGAAATAGGAAAGAAGTTAATCCTCAATTGCCCTTGCAAAATTGAGTGTCCATGCACTCTACATTTAGCTTGCTATAATAAACATGTTTCATCAATCAGGTTTTATGTAGGAGCTTACTTGATTCTTGATTACAATAAAAGGTCTCCAACAGCTGACCTAACCCTGCATGGGTAAATACAAACCACAATCAAACTAAAGCTAAAATCCACTTTCTCAATTTAAAACAACTCAACTCAATACCACCATGATCCTAGTGTCCCAAGCTTTAAGGCCAAACAATAAATAAATAGGTTTATAAGCTAATCCTAATTTGATATTTAAAATAATTAATGTTTTGAGAAACAAGTACTAATAAGTTGATGGTTTAAATCTTGCTCAGAAAAAATTAGAATTTACTTGATAAAGAGTCCTAGGTGGTATTAGGTAAAATAATGATTTATTAATAATTTAGTTGTTAGAAAATAATTGATAACTAAAATTAGTTGAAAATAAATTTAATGAGTCTTGCTTGAAAAATAATAAATAAAATTTTATTGGGTTTTTGATTAAAGATAATAATTAAATTTTTTTAGTAATAAATATTTTACTAATTATGATTATTTCCATAAAAGGTTTTAGTTGATTTCATTATTTTATATAATATATATATATCTATATATCTATATATATATATATTCTATTTTTCTAGCAAAAGCTATTATTTATTTGACTAAGATATCCTTATTATATATAATAATCCAAATCTACCCCTCCTAGGGTTTTTCGAAATTACTAGCAAAATCATATTTTGAAATATTTTATTCATGAAATAAAAATTAGCTTAGGAACAACTAGATCATGATCATACTTCTATGGCTAATCATAATCATGAACATATACAATCCTTCAATTCATCAAATCATCCAAATCATACATATAAGCATAGATCTAAATTTACCAAGACATGATCTAACCCCTACTAGCATAAATATGATCATGGCTTCAATAATCCAACATGAATATAAATCCTATTCACCAAAGGTGACATAATCTCTAGCATACTTCATCACAAATACTACCTATGACATGGAGACATGCATTAAACCTCAAATCGTCATACAATCAACCAAGATAATCCATCCATGCATAAATCCCATCTCCTTCATATTCATACATACATTCATGCTTCAACCTCAACAATATATACTCAAACCCTATCCACAATCCACCTTTTATCAACATCATCCTAGAGACATGAATCTAGAATTTAAAAGAAGGGTTAAAAAGGCTTACTTGTTTGCTGAATATCTTGAAGGAGTTTTGAATGGTTGTCAACCCCTAGATGCCTAAACCTGTCCAAGGAAGGTGGAGAAAGCATGGCCATTGAAGAAAAATCCATCTGGCCAAGAGGAGAGAGATTCGGCCATGAGAGAGAGAGAGAGAGAGAGAGAGAGAGAGAGAGAGAGAGAGAGAGAGAGACCATTAGCATGTTTATTCGTATATATATTCATTAGAGATCAAGATTGGAGAAGATGAAGTTGTTAGAACAAACCTACCTTAAAGGTGTTCTTGAGTCTTCACAAAATTTCTGGTTTTTTATCCAAAATAGTAAGTTAGATTTTGGAGTTTGATGTTAAGAATGGTATTGATGGACTCACGGCAGTGAGTAGGTTCAATCTGGAAATTTTAGAAGAAGTTTGAAGTGATATGGGAGAGTATTGGGTGAAAGGAAGAAGTAGGTATTCTTGGTGTGTTGTGTGTTCTTGATGTCGAAGAGAGTATAGAGCTTTTGGGATTGGAGCTGCCGAAATTCTGTAAAGATTAGGGTTGGCCGACTGCTTGAAGGGTTTTGGTAGATGATTTTTTGGTTTGGATGGGAAAAGGAAAGGCTAGTTGTTGAAATCCTTGAAGAATATTTTTGGGAAGCAAATTTGGAAACTAAATATTCAGGAATATCTTTGATCATGGGAGAGCTTTTGGAAGTCTGCTATGGCCGAATTGCTGGCAGTGTTTTGGCTAGATGAATGCTGGTTGAGGGAGGCTAAAGGTGGCCCATAATACTGAGTGTAATGGTGAAGGGAAGGTCTGCTTGTTTGAGGTATATTTTATGGAAAGTTGTTAAATCATGGTGGCTAGAATTTTGGTATCCAAATCAGATCATGTTTGCAGAATTTTTTTGGAAATCTTTTAGGCAGCCATGACTAGATTTTCGTGCAGAAGCTTGAGAAGGATAATGGAGTTCAGTTACTGAAGGTTTAAGGGTGATTTGTGCAGAAGAAGGATGGAGTTTCGGCTAGAGATGAATTAGGAACCAAGGTTGGAAAATTTCTGCACAGGTTTTTGCTGCTTGTTAGAATTTTCTGGGCAGTTTTTCGGCTGCCCTTTTTCAGCCGATTTGTAGGGAGTTTGAAGAGGAATTTTAGGGCTTTTCAAGGCTGGTTTCCAGCCTTCTTCATGGAGGAAAAATGTGGCTAAGATGCTGAACAAAAACTGGAAGAAAACAGCTTGGTTTCGGACCTCCTAAGCTGTGAATTTGCCCAGGAATTTTCCTGGTTTTGCACAGCTTTTGTGCAGTCTGAAAATGGCCAGAAAAATCCAAGTTCTAAGCTGATCAAAAGGGCCATTTTCTGACAACATTTGGGAGGGAATAATGGCTAAGAATTTCAACACCTTGAAGTCACACAAAGTTGGGAAAAATTTCAGTTCCAGGCATGAAGGAAAATGAACTTAGCTAGAGTAAAGATTTTAGAAAGTTCACTAAAGAATTTAATTCACTTGAAATCCTTTCCCCCTCTTCCATGGTTTCAATCCATAAGATGTCTCTTACTAAGACATTTTGAACCTACAAGCCACAACACATTGATGAAATTTTTCTAGAATAAAATTGGCTTGAACAATTTGAACAAGCTAATGAATTGAGAAATAGGAAAAATTAAGGATCAAGAGGAAGTGGATTCCCCTTAGGAATTTTGTGTAGACAAAAGAGTAAGATGAGGATATTCCTATCATGTCTATCTTAGGACAACATTTCTACCCTACTCCAAGCTCATAAGGTTGAAAATATTACTTCCCAAGCAAAAATAAAATTTAACCAAGCTAAAGCTCCTATGATGGAATTTGAACCTAAGACCTCAAGAATTAATTCTAATGCTCTAACCATTAAATTACAACAACTCTTGTTCTTATTTTCCCTCTAAAAATATTTTCCTATTCAATCCTCAAGTTATCTCCCTTTTTCCACCTCAAGCAAAAATTACCATTTTGCCCTTCTCACTAAATGTCATAATCAAGCCCTCTAGACTATAAAACATAAATTCAATACACATAAAATCATATAAAAATATATTTAAACATGCAATGAAATATGATATGCACCACAACCCTCTTACTCTAAGGTTGGTTTTGATTAGGGTTTCACACCGTTAACAGGATTTTGGATGAATCTTTTGGATTCAAACTATTTAATCCAAAATTCTGAGATTTTCAAAAACTTTGAAATCTTCTTCTTTGGTGCTTCAAGGTAAATTCAAATCAATAAAGGGATAAAGAGACCTAGGAATTAATAGATATAGCTTAATAATACTTCCTAGTCTAATGTTATTCTAATAAGGACTTCTTGATATACAACTCCATATACTTCGATCTTATCTTTTGATCATCCTTACTTGAATTCGACCACGAAAGAGTTGCCAAATAATCTTATCTGAATGCCTTAAAAGAATAGGGGTCAAACATGTCTTATCACAGTAGATTAACAAGTTAATCCATATCAGTGTTTGTCATTAGTTAAAACACAGAAGAAAGCCCTTAGGGCTAACAAGAATGAATCAAAGACTTCTGCATTTATTGGAAAGTAAACCAAGGATTGTAACAGGTTAAGACTTATGGTGAATATTCATAAATTGGAGAAAACATTCAAGTAAAATAGTGAGTTATTTGCATTACCTCCATGATTTGTTTTGCCAAATTAGTGCCTACTATTTTTTTCTCTAGTTGCATGTCAAGCTATCTTGTTATGGTATGAATCTTATCTCTCTTTCACCAACTATTTTCATGTACCTCTTCCTTACCTTACACCTTGAAATCATTTCTTCCTACTTTATTCTTAAGTAACAACAACCCATCATGCTTTCTCTTCTACAACCACGCTTTCATTCACACACATAAACACAAGTTTAAATTAAGAGTAGACTTCTCTAAAAACTAATATCAAGATTGTTAACCCTTTTCTTCCGTTTGATGTTTTCCCTCAATTTTTAAACAAGTTTTATCTCAAATATTCATGTTCATACCAAAAAGAAAAATTAAAAAATCAAGAAATGATGTGTGTTGTAGTCTTTTCTTAGTTTAGACAATAAAAGAAGCATGGCTTTGGGCTGGGTTCAATCATATAAATGGTGGTGTAAAGTCACTGTAGACTTTGCATTTTTAGATTCAGTAAAACAAATAAAAAAAAAACATCTCACTTTAGTTCATGACTGGAATGTTAACTAGTTCAATCAAATTGCTCACTTTTTTTTCCTTTGACAACCCTAGATGGTAATATCTACAGGTTTGCTTATATTCATAAACCACTGAAATGCTCTCCTTTTGCATCTGAAGATAACTTGAATATTTTAGGTATACTATTTGTTCATTTTATTTAGCATATTATGTGAAATGATGGTGACATTTAAATATCTGCTAGCTTGCACTGGGGGCTATGATGCTAGTCTGAGGCAGCTAGTGGGAATTTGTGGAATGGGTTGTCAGAGTGCTTCTAGTGCATTTGGTATGCACTTGGAAATGACTTTGTACAACTCTTTTTGTAATTTTAGATTGCTTGTTTGAATAAGATGTACAGATGAATGTTCTTTTGTTACTTGTTTAGATCCTATTTCCAATGAAGTATGTTTGGGTTTTTTTTTTTTTTTTTTGGTGTGTTTCATTTTATGTGTTATAACAGTTAAATTGATGCCTTATTTTGGGAAATTCATGAATAGAAATAGAATTTTTTTAAATTTTTGTTTGGTTCCTATTATGTATTTCTTTTTAGATTCCAATAATAGCAGGTTTGACTTCTTGATATCAAATTCTCATTACACCAAAATAGACAATTAGTGGTACACCAATTGATGTCACATAATATTTAATTTCCATCATGCATAATATTTTATGACATTTTTTATATCATTATATTGATCATCGCATTTTCACCATCGCTAATGATACGACGACGATATGAATATTTTTGTCACAAATTGATAAACAATAAGTAACATCTCATAAAAAACGTCAAGTTATGTCTATGCTTCGGTAACATTTAATTTTGTCATAAAATAAATCATGAATTGTCACAAAATATCTTAGATCGTTATGAAATATGAATAATGTACACCTATTTGTGACAAAAATAAAAATACTACACTAATAGGTAACGTGCTTGTCATAAACTATTATTAAATAAATAACATTAGCAAATATCATGAAGTGTCATGAAATATGAGTTGAATATTTAACTATTAATGCCAAAGCCGAAAATGTCACATGAATAGGGGGCGTAATTTTTGTCATGCATTATTAGAAAAGAACATCACTAAATGACATAAATCATAAAAAAAAAAAGAATATTAATATTTAAAAATTAATTAACAAATGAAAAACATCATATGAATAAGTGATGTAATTTTCATCACTCATTATTAAAGAATGTTATTAAACAACATGAATCGTCATAAAATATAAATTAAATATTTATTTATTCATGATGAAAATAAGAATGTCACATGAATAGGTTGCGTAATTTTTGTCACAAGAATGCCATAGCATTTGTTTGTGTTGCTATTGGTATACATATATAATAAGAATGGCAATAATTATAAGCCGCTAAAATTAGAAAAGATGCAATAGATAAGAACCAACAAGTGGACAAATTCAGCTCCATATGCTAGAAATAAACAAGAATTTAACTAAGCAGACAATCACACCATTCAAATTATACATACAATTGGTGCTAAGAAATCAGTTGTCTCATGAGAGACCAAAGGGAAATAGGCACCTTGAAAACTAAGACAAAAAATACATGTTAATAAATGCACATAATGTTAAAAGGACTACCCAATAAATGTACATAAAGTTAAAAGTTCATTGATTTCATAATAAGCTACAAACACTTGGGAAGTTCTGACCTATTTTCACCACTAATACCTAAAACTATTGCTAAGTATAAAAAGAAACTCAGTGTCTTTGAGAATCTATCCTGTCATGATGCTGAAGTTCAAGAAGAGGGAGCTAACAATCTACCAAACATTCAAGAACTGTTAACAAGGGCCAGGCTTAAGAAATTCCAAGAGGAGTTTTAAGGATTTGCGGAGGCAAGTTTAGCACATTTGAGATAGAAAGACTTTTATATAACATTTGAAGGAATTAAGGATAATGTCCATTCAAGTCCTAGATGTAAGAGAAAAGCAATAGAACCAAAACATTGAAGCACCGACTCAACATTGGACAAAACAGAGGCAGCTAAGCTGAGCAACCCGGCTCCAGCTGGAGGTCTTGGACCAGCATTGCTGCTGTGAAACCCCAGTCAAAACCAACCTTAGAATAAGGGGGTTGGGATGCATATCATATTTTATTTCATGATTAAATATATTTCTATATGATTTTTATGTGCTTTGGATTTGAGTTTTATTGTCTTGAAGTCTTGTTGATGAGTATTGTGTGAGAAGGGCAAAATGGTAATTTTTACCCGAGGTCAAAATAAGGAAATAGCTTGTTGATTGAATAGAAAATAATTTTTCTAGGGAAAATATCAGCAAGAGTTGATGTGGTTTAGAGTTTAGAGCCTTAGAATTAATTAGTGAAGACTAGGGTTCAAATTCCATCATGGAAGCTTTAGCTTGATTTAATTTTATTTTTGCTTGGGGAAGAGTAATTTCGGCCTTATGAGCTTGGAGTATGGTAGGGATGATGTCCTAAGAGAGACATGTTAGGAGCAACCTCATTCTACACCTTTACCTACTCGAATTTCCCAAAGGGAATTCATTTTTCCTTGATATTTGATTTTTCCTTAATTCTCAACTCATTAGTTTGATCAAGTGATTCTAGCCATTTTCTTTCCAGAAATTTCAGTAAAGTGTTGTGATCTTGTAGGATCAAAATGTCTTGGTAAAAGACTTCTTATGGTCAAAAAAATGTGGAAGAGTTGTGGGAAGTTCCAAGAGGAAAAATCCCTCTAGTGAGTTGGCTGAAAATTCCCTCTAGCTAGTTCATCTTCCTTCTTGGAATGAGCTGAAATTTTTCAGCTTGTTGTGCCTTCAAAATGTCGACTTTCTTGGCTAACATTCCCTTCCAAATGTTGTCAGAAAAATGTTCTTTAGGATCAGTTTACAATCTGAATTTCTTGGCCATTTTCGGATTGCTCAAAGCTGGAGCAACAACAGGAAAAATTCCTGTACAAATTGCCACTTTGAGAGTCCAAAACCAAGCTGTTTTCTTCTAGATTTTGTGCAGCACCTTAGCTATGTTTTTCCTCCATGAAGAAGGTTGGAAACCAGCCTTGAAATCCCCTAAAGTCCCCCTTCAAACCCTCTGTAAGTCGGCTGGAAATGGCAGCCGAAAATCTGCCCAGAAAAATTCTGCCCAGCGAAAATTCTGGGTAGTCTAAGTTCCAATTTTGTTTTCTATTTTTCTCCCAGTCGAAACACCAACCTTATTCTGCAAAAACCTTCCTTAAACCTCCAATAGCAGAGCTCCATTGTCCCCCTTAATCTTCTGCACGAAATTCAGCAACGGCTGTCCAAAAATCTCTACAACAAATCCACTGCAATTTAGCTTGGTTGATTTCCAAAATTCCAGCCACCTTTGTTTAGGAACTTCCCATAATGCGTTCCCCAAATAACTAGACTTCTTCTTCACCATTAAGCACCCTACTTTGGGCCACCATAAGCTCCCATAGACCAGCATTAATCCCACCGAAATTTTGCTCAAACAGTCAGCTATGGCAGACTTCCAAAACTCTCCAACAATCAAGATATTCTTGGAATATTTAGTTTCCAAATTCACTTCCTAAAAATATTCTTCAAGGATTGTGACAACTAACCTTCCCTTTTTACTTCCAAATCAGAGAAACAACTCCCTAAACCCTACAGAAATTTGGCCAGCCTAATTACCTCGGAATTTTCGGCAGCTACACTACAATCTCTCAATTCCCTTCAATCTCTAAGAACACACACACTACACCAAGAACACCTACTACTTTCTTTCACCTAATACCCCTCCAAATCACTTCAAACCTTAACTAAAATCTCCAGATTTGACCTACTTACTGCTGTGAGTCCATTGACACCATTCTTAACATCAAACTCCTCAAATAATCTTGTTACTTCGGATCAAAATCAGAAAATTTTTGTGAAGGACAAGAACATCTTCAAGGTAAATTTACTCTATCAACTTCATCTTCTCCAAACTTGATCTCTAGTGAAAACTTATATGAATAAACATACTAATGATCTCTTCTTCTTCTTCTCTCTCTCTCTCTCTCTCTCTCTCATGGCCGAAATCCCTCTCCCTTGGCCGGATGACTTCTTCTTCCATAATCATGCTCTTGCCATCTCCCTTGGACAAAGTTAGACATCTAGGAGTTGAGATCTACTCTAAACTCCTTCAAGGAATTCATCAATAAAGTAAGTACCTTCAATCTTCCTTTTTAAACTCTAGAATCATGTCTCTAGGATGATGTTGTTAGAAGGTAGATGGCGATGGGATTTGAGTATGTGTTGTTGTGCTTGAAGCATGAGTATATGTTTGATTGTGAAGGAGATGAGATTTATGCATGGAAGGATTATATTGGTTGGTTGTATGTTGAATTGAGGTTTAATGCATGTCATAGGTAGTATTTGTGTCAAAGCATGCTAGAGATTATGTCACCATTGGTGAATAGGATTTTTATTCATGATGGATTGGTAAAGCCATGATCATATTTAGATCATATCTTGATAAATTTAGATCTATTGTTATATGAAAGATTTGGTCGATTTGATGAATTGAAGGATTGTGCATGTTCTTGATTATAGTTAGCCATAGGAATTTGAATCATGATCTAGTTATTCCTAAACTAATTTTACTTCTTGAATAAAATATTCAATAAAATAAATATTTTTTTTTTGTATTTTCGAAAAACCCTAGGAAGGGTAGATTTGGACTATTATAAACAATAAGGATATTTTAGTCACATAAATAATAGCTTTGCTAGAAAAATAATATATATATATATATAGATATATATATTATTTAAAATAATGAAATCAATTAAAGCCTTTTATGGAAATAATTATGATTAGTGAAATATTTATTACTACAAATTTAATTATTATCTTTTAATCAAAACATATTAAGAATTTATTTATTATTTTTCAAGCAAGACTCATTAAATTCATTTTCAACTAATTTTAGCTATCAATTATTTTCTAACAACTAAATTATTAATAAATCATTTTTTTACCTAAAACTACTTAGGACTCTTGATCAAATAAACTCTAAAATTTCCTTAACAAGATTTAAGCTTTCAACTTATTAAAATTTATTTCCCAAACCATTAATTATTTTAAATATCATACTAGGCTCAACTCTTACCCTATTTACTTATTGTTTAACCTTAAAGCTTGGGACACTAGGATCATGGTAGTAGTAAGTTGTGTTGACTTAAAATTGAGGAAGTGGTTTGTGGCTTGAAATTGATTGCGATTTGTATTTGTCCTGTGGGGTTAGGTCAGCTGTTGGAGACCTTTTATTTGTGAGCAAGAATCAGGTAAGCTCCTGCATAAAACCTGACTGATGTGAAACGTTTTCTTTATGGCAAGTCAAATGTAGAGTGTATGTACGCTCATGTATATAAAGGCAATTGAGGGTGGAATTCTTCCTTATTTCAAACAATTGAATTATTGAGCAGATTTACTCAAACTCAAAATACTTTCTAAAACTGATTTTGATAACGACTTTGGAGATCCCTAAATTGCCAGTTTCATGTGGAATCATGTTTTGTTCATTTTATCCCAAGAGGGAAACGTCGTTGAGTACTCAATAAGGGTGGACTACTAGGACTAGTCTTGGAAGGGTTAGGGTAAGTCCCTCAGTAGGAGGCCACCTCTGAGGGGTGCGTCCTTCTCGGATAAGATGTCAGTCTAGTAAATTGTACCGGTCCGAGCTAGCAGTTTATTTTCAGTCAAGTGATTGTGTTATGCCGGAATGGACACCCGGTTGTTCATTGGGGTATAGAGAATATGGAGTATCTTGCCCAGCAGGCCGATCACCTACTTTTGTCAGTCTGCACAAAGTGTGGCATTCTGGCCGGCGGTATGCACAAAGTGTGGTATGCTGACCATTCGGTTGTGGGGCCCAATGTGTGGTAACCCATAACCATTTCATTGAGTGGTTGATCTTACTGATTATTTATGGTTGGAAAAGCCAAAACACCACTCTTGCTTTTGACTAATGTTTATTGCTTGCCAGTGATCTTTTATAAAGAATTTTTATACTCTGCATTCCTGAACTGTTTTCTCCCATCACTTAAGCACACACGGACTTACTGAGATTTCTGTCTCATCACATTTTATCATGATTTCAGGTCGATCCTGCTGTGGGCATGAGTAGCTAAATATTTCCTGTCTTGGGAGAATTTTTTTTTCTGAGGATTTATCTTATGTAATGTTATGGGAGGTGAGAGTGGATAATTTTACTTACGGCTTTATTTTGTGAATTTATGGATTCATTCTTTGGGTTGTAATAAATTTTAAGTTAAAGTATCATTTTTATTTTGCTATTATATTTGTGTGATCTAGTTATAAAGACCATTTGTCCTTTGGACGGGACGGCATCCCCGGCCCTGGTGGGCCTAGGTTGCGGGGTGTTACAAGTGGTATCAGAGACTAGGTTATAAGCAAATATTTATGATATATGTTTTATTTATTAAAGTTTAAATCTTATCTAACCTACCTTGTTGATGCTGTAGGATGGTTAGACTACTTAGGACAGCAAGAAAAGGGCAGCAGTGGCACCCGCCTTACTATCTAGACCAGGAGGACCTTCCAAGTTCGCCAGCCTGCCCCTCAGCCAATTGTCCCTATGGTGGATAACAGTGATAATGAGATTGACCTTATGGAGGATAGCAGTGAGGACGAGGTCCAGATCCTAGAACCACCTCCAATCCCAGTGATGGACATAAGCTCTGACAGTGAGGATGGAATGATGATAGTGGAGCCTGAACCCCACCCTCCTAATCCTGAGGTGGATTTAGCCGTAGATAGTGATGACCAGGGGGAGATAGACTATGAGTCTCCACCTAGGCCTTCTTTTATTCCTTTCTTCAGCCAAGTGGAGCTCGGAGAGAGTTCTAGGCGCCCTAGGAATGAGCCAATGGAGGGATTTGCTCGTGGGGATGGAGTAGATTCTTCTAAGAACACTGGGGGTTGGTTGTATGAGGCTGATGATGAGGGTGTAGGATTTCTATCATGCATAATCAGATTAGGCGCAGTGGAAAACAACAAGAAATCCAAGCCATGGATCACGGGTTTGCAATAGAAACGGGAAAAGGAGAAGATTGCGTCTATTACCTCGTGAAGCCGGAATTCAAAAATTTCGTAAACAAGAACGCAGCGCGATCCGCATTATCCAAAACCGTTCACTCGCAGCTCAATCGAAGTCCAAGAAAGAACTCCCTCTAATGATAATCCACACAAGGTTGAATGCTCACAATCTCACAATTTTATGCTAGTAGAATTCGGGAGGCTAGGGTTTTGATCAAGAAGAGAGACGGCTAGGGTTTGATCAAGAGAGAGGCAGAGAAACGGTTTCTCTGTTATTGCGTGAATAGTCTGTCTCAAACCCTAAGGAAACCGTTTCCTTATATTTATAGATTTATAATTACCATAAATTGCAACTTAGTCCTTCAACGTCCAATTGTCAACAAATTGGTCCTTGAAGTTTACTTAATTACAATTAGGTCCCATGAATTATAACAAACTTATAATTCACCTATAAATATATTCCCTTCTCTTAATTAACCCCACAATATTATCAAATAATATATTTGAGCATTCAAACCTTTATTGTGTGTGACCCATTAGGTTTCCCCGGTCTTATTGGTAGCATAATATGAATTAATTCTAACAATATTAGAATTAATAATCCTTAATAAAATAAAGGATTAAATTTATTAATTCTCTAATTAATAAATTCATATTTAGCATATCAAGAGCGACATCTAGCAATGACTCTTGACCACCCAAAAGTCCAGAAAGTCAAGTGGCTTGACATGAACCTTTCAATAGCAAATTATCAGTGCAATAAACTCCTTTCAACATACAATATCTCATTCGGTCTAGAGCATGGAATTAGTGCCAACTCCCTCCGTAATATTATTAATTCTCGCCCGAATATTTTAGTACTTGTTCAAGAAATCCATTACTCGATATGTGTATCAATTGGAACCATTTCCATCACATAGTCGCCTTGGCCAAGGACTTCATGAGTAATGATTTCTACAAGTGGCCTTGAGATATACTCTCCTACTATTAGGAGTGGTGAATCCTTTATTGACCCTCTCAACTACTTTCGTTTACTTTACGTTGTACCCAATATCCATCCCATAGGCGGTCCTAGATAAGACTCCAAAGATTAGAATCAAAGTACAACGCTCGATAAACAAAGTACCTTGGAGATCTCAAGTCTAAGGATACTTGCACACTTGCTATAATGAGATTCTATCACTGGCACTAAATAGTTATCCAAGTGATTATCTCGTAGCTAGGTCATCCAATGAACTTGTTTCAAAACAAGCATCCACACGTTAATCCCGAGTATCCCAATACCCACGGATATGAGAACCACCGCTTGATCCAATCAAGAGATATAACATGTGCCAGCCTTGGCGTATTAATAATGTCCCATCTTATTAATACTATGATCGGGGATTATTTAAGTACAAACACTGCATAGTGTAGTAGGAATCTCACATCATGATCTCTATCATGATTTCCTTAACACTGTGTTGTACTAGGGACTTTATCTAACGGTTTGTACACATATTTAGATATAACAATCAAACTGAAAGATAAAGAATGCCTCTTATTAATTTAATATGCAATATACATGGTACAAGTGATTGCCTCTAGGGCACAACACTAACAAACTCCCACTTGCACTAGAGCCAATCATTCATGTATCGAATACCAAATGACTCAACATATTTATCATGTTTCTTCTGGGAAAGCGCTTTAGTGAGTGGATCAGCTATGTTCTGATCCGTGGGAATTCTCTCTATCTTTACATCTCCTCTATCTATGATTTCTCTAATCAGATGATAGCGTCTAAGTACATGCTTAGATCGTTGATGAGATCGTGGTTCCTTTGCCTGTGCAATGGCTCCATTGTTGTCACAATACAAAGGTATCGAATCAACAATGCTGGGCACCACTCCAAGTTCAGCCGATGAACTTCTTGATCCATACTCGCTTCTTTAGCCGCTTCGTAAGCTGCTATGTACTCGCTTCGTAGTCGAATCGGCAGTAGTCTCTTGTTTGGAGCTCTTCCAACTAACCGCCCCACCACCTAATGTAAATACGTAGCCGATTGTGATTTGAAGTCGTCCTTATCGGACTGAAAACTGGCATCAGTATACCCTCTTACTATCAAATCACCATCTCCATATACCAAGAATGCATCCTTAGTCCTCCGTAGGTACTTAAGGATATTCTTCACAGCCGCCCAATGACCCTCTCCAGGGTCAGATTGGTATCTGCTCGTCAAACTAAGAGCATATGATACATCGGGCCTAGTACATATCATAGCATACATGATAGATCCAATTGCCGAAGCATATGGAATCCTACTCATGTGATCCCTTTCAACTTGTGTCTTTGGAGACATCGACTTTGAAAGGCTTACACCATGTGTCATAGGTAAGAATCCTCTTTTGGATTGATCCATGCCGAACCTTTTCAAGACTTTGTCTATGTATGTAGACCGTGAAAGACCTAGCAACCTTCTAGATCTATCTCTATAGATCTTTATTCCCGTAATATAGGTTGCTTCTCCAAGGTCTTTCATGGAGAACATCTTGGACAACCAAATCTTCACCGATTGAAGAGTGGAAACATCATTTCCTATAAGCAATATGTCATCTACATAAAGCAATAGGAAAACAACTTTACTCCCACTAGCCTTCTTGTACACACAAGGTTCATCCATGTTTTGAATGAAACCAAATTCTTTAATTGTCTCATCAAAACGGATATTCCAACTCCTAGATGCTTGCTTAAGTCCATAAATGGACCTTTGCAACTTGCACACCTTTGTGCCATCTTCGGATATGAAACCTTCAGTGCCGTGTCATATACACTTCCTCAATCAGGTTTCCATTAAGGAAAGTCTGTTTTCACATCCATTTGCCGGACCTCATAATCGTAATGAGCGGCAATGGCTAGGAGTATTCTTATGGATTTCAACATCGCAACCGGTGAAAAAGTTTCGTCATAGTCAATACCTTGTCGTTGACGATAACCTTTTGCTACCAAGCGAGCCTTATAGGTAACCACATTACCATCCATGTCAGCTTTTCTTTTTGAAAACCCATTTACACCCTATAGGCTTGATTCCTTCATGTGGATCAACCAAAGTCCATACTTGGTTGTCATACATGGAATCCATCTCTCGACTTCATAGCTTCGAGCCATTTGTCGTATTCTCGAACTATTCGTAACATCCTTGTAAGTAGTAGGCTCATCGTCATCTATGAGCAATACGTCATTATGGTCACTTATGAGAAATCCATATCTCTCGAGTGCCACTCGTATCCTACTTGACCTACGAAGCTCTTGTGTGTTAGAAGGTTCATCTATTTGAATAGATACAAGTTCGTAAGGTTGATCAATATTTGTTTGCTCTTCTTGAACTTCACTAAGTTCAAGCTTGCTCCCACTATCTTCTTTGAACATGTGCTCCTTCTCTAAGAAGACAACATGTTTTGAAATAAAAACTTTATTTTCGTAAGGAAGATAGAAGTAATATCCAAACGATTCTTTTGGATATCCAACAAACAAACATTTGTCGACTTACTTTCAAGTTTGTCCGACATTACCTTTTTAACAAAAACAGGGCAACCCCAAATCCTTAAATGAGATAACTTTGGTCTCTTACCAAAGAATAACTCATAAGGAGTGGTATCAACCGTTTTTTACTGAACTCTGTTTAAAATGTAAACAAGTAGCCTCAAAGGCGTACCCCCAAAACGATTTTGGTAGGTCTCGCAAAAGCCATCATGGTCCTTACCATGTCTAGAAGGGTTCGATTCCTTCTCTCGTATACACCGTTATGTTGAGGTGTATATGGTGGAGTCCATTGAGATAATATTCCGTTATCTCTTAGATAACTTAGAAACTCTTGACTTAAGTATTCACCTCCTCGATCGGATCTAAGAGCTTTAATACTTTTGCCAAGTTGTTTCTCTACTTCATTCTTGAAGTCTTTGAAACGGTCAAAGGCTTCGTATTTGTATTTCATCAAATACAAATACCCATATCGAGAATAATCATCAATAAAGGTAATGAAGTATTGATAACCTCCTCTTGCTCGTATTGACATCGGGCCACATACATCTGAATGTACGAGTTCTAATAACTCTTTTGCCCTTTCTCCTTTTCTTGAAAAAGAAGTTTTAGCCATTTTTCCAAGTAAACAAGATTCGCATGTGTCATATGATTCGTAATCAAATGACCATAAGTCACCTAATTTGTATAACTTAGACACACGTTTTTCATTTGCATGGCCTAAACGACAATGCCATAAGTAAGATGAGATTAAGTTATCCTTTTTATGTTTCTTTTTACTTATATTGAGAATTGGATTATACATGTCTAGAACATATAAACCATTGATCAAAGTTGCAGTAACCATAATGAATATCATTTAATGAGAAAGAACAACATTTATTCTTAAAACTTAAATGAAATCCGAATAAGTCTAAACAAGCAACTCGAGATAATATTTTTCAACAAAACTGGTACAAAATAACAGCTTTGTAGTTCTAAAACTAATCCGTAAGGTAGATTGAGATGATAAGTCCCCACAGCCTAGAGCAAGCAACTTTTGCTCCATTTGCAGCTCGTAGGTCCACGTCACCTTTCTCTAACCTTCTACCGTCCTTTAGTCCCCGCAAATTATTGCATAAATGAGATCCACAACCGGTATCCAATACCCATATCTCATTATTAAAGGCAGTATTAATCTCAATCATAAACATACCAGGATTAGAAGTAGAAGTGCTTGCAAGCTTCTCATTCTCCTTCCTTTCCTTCACAGTCTCCAAGTAGGCCTTGCAGTTATGCCTCCAATGGCCCATTTTGCCACAATGATGACATGGGCCTTTAGGGGCAGCCTCCTTCTTCTTGACACCTCCTTTGGGCTTAGTAGGAGTGTTCTTCTTCTTCTTCTTAGAAACCTTTTTCTTAGAAGATGATGAACCTACTAACAAGATTGCCTTATCATCCTTTTTCATAGAGGACTCAAGCAGTCTTAAGCAGATTGATTAGCTCGGTATTGTGGTCTCAACATTATTCATGTGGTAGTTGATCACAAACTGCGAAAAACTACTTGGTAATGATTGTAGAATTAAGTCAATACTTAAGTCATGATCCATTACGAACCCAAGAGACCCAAGTTTTTCAATGTAGCCCAACATCTCGCAGCCCATGAGTGGCCACCGAAGCACCCTCAACCATCTTAGCACTGAACAGCTTGTTTAGAGATCTCATATCTCTCTGTTCTAGCTTGTTTATCAAACAGCTCTCTAAGATGGAGGATCATTGATTGAGCATCCATATGCTCATGCTGTTTTTGCAGCTCAAGAGACATTGACGCCTAAGCATGATACAAGATGTCTGTGTCGCTATCTTCTTTGTGCTTCTTGTGGACAAGCATGCTCTTCAAGCAGAGCATCTTGAGCCGGAGGTGGCGGAATAGGAGCTTCTAGCACGTAGAGCAACTTTTCCGACTTGAGAACGATTCTCAAGTTTCTATACCAATCCAAATAGTTTGATTCAAAGTGAGCTTGTTTGTTTCCAAGATGCTACGCAAGTTTAGGTTTGTCGACATGATGCAAATGACCTAGATGTAAAGATAGAATTATTAGAACATGTATATGCAAATGCAATGCAATTAATTAGGTCTTTAATTAAGCGTATAATTATTCCACTATTTTACTCAAACCAATAGCCCTCACTATTGACTCGGGAAAGCCCGTTGGAAACTTTCTTAGCGGATCAATATCCAAATTCCTTAAGAATAACCT
Source organism: Voacanga thouarsii (assembly GCA_026120185.1). Taxonomy (NCBI): domain Eukaryota; kingdom Viridiplantae; phylum Streptophyta; class Magnoliopsida; order Gentianales; family Apocynaceae; genus Voacanga; species Voacanga thouarsii. The sequence goes on along the minus strand of JANUWF010001074.1, from coordinate 174,277 downwards.
TGGGTTAGCCCAACAAGCCACTCTTAAGTTCAGTGGTAGGTATCCAATACCAATTACATCAAAAAGTAACTACTGAATCATTGGGTGATTAACATCTTTTAATCATTAAAGTATCAAATACTAGCCCAACTTTGTCTCTAATTTTCTTTATGCTTAGGTTAGCCCAACCGGGATAAAGAAATTAGTTAAATCCAACCCATTAACATGAATTTAAATTCTATAGCTTGAACATACTCGATGTTAAGTAGGCTTGGGTTTGCCCAACAACCTGGTCTCGAAAAAGAGCTCTCGTTCTCACCAAATGAGATTTTCCCTTTCAAAATTCTATTCCAGAACCTTTTTTTTAAAAAAAAAAAAAAAAAACCGAACAGTAACCACTGCGTGCGGCTTGGATTTTTTGGAAATTTTTTTTTTTTGTTCAGTTCGGGGCCGTTCCAAGATCAATCAAAACCAATTTTTGACGTTGACCTTTGTTAATCTTTATTAAAAAAACCATTGTGATCATTCTCACAATCAATTTAACAATCCAAATTGTTAAACGGAAGGCTTAATTATAGGATGAACATCAACTGAAGCCAAAACCTCGAACACGTACGCAGTAACCATTCTCGCAATATTTTCAAAAGCATAAAGCCCACAACGCAGTAAACGATTTCGCAACCCGCATTATTCAAAACAAAACCTAGACGATTACATACAAACCAAGCAGACATGATCATACAATTAACATGTTGTAATCATGCAATTTACATGCTTGAACAATTCAAAGCAATAAAACATCCCATTAAAACACAAACCCGTTGGCTCGATACCACCGTAGGATTTCTATCATGCATAATCGATTAAGCGCAGTGGAAAACAACAAGAAATCCAAGCCATGGATCACGGGTTTGCAATAGAAACGGGAAAAGGAGAAGATTGCGTCTATTACCTCGTGAAGCCGGAATTCAAAAATTTCGTAAACAAGAACGCAGGCGCGATCCGGATTATCCAAAACCGTTCACCGCAGCTCAACTCGAAGTCCAAGAAAGAACTCCCTCTAATGATAATCCACACAAGGTTGAATGCTCACAATCTCACAATTCTATGCTAGTAGAATTCGGGAGGCTAGGGTTTTGATCAAGAAGAGAGACGGCTAGGGTTTGATCAAGAGAGAGGCAGAGAAACGGTTTCTCTGTTATTGCGTGAATAGTCCGTCTCAAACCCTAAGGAAACCGTTTCCTTATATTTATAGATTTATAATTACCATAAATTGCAACTTAGTCCTTCAACGTCCAATTGTCAACAAATTGGTCGTTGAAGTTTACTTAATTACAATTAGGTCCCATGAATTATAACAAACTTATAATTCACCTATAAATATATTCCCTTCTCTTAATTGACCCCACAATATTATCAAATAATATATTTGAGCATTCAAACCTTTATCGTGTGTGACCCATTAGGTTTCCCTGGTCTTATTGGTAGCATAATATGAATTAATTCTAACAATATTAGAATTAATAATCCTTAATAAAATAAAGGATTAAATTTATTAATTCTCTAATTAATAAATTCATATTTAGCATATCAAGAGCGACATCTAGCAATGACTCTTGACCACCCAAAAGTCCGAAAGTCAAGTGGTTTGACATGAACCTTTCAATAGCAAATTATCGATGCAATAAACTCCTTTCAACATACAATATCTCATTCGGTCTAGAGCATGGAATTAGTGCCAACTCCCTCCGTAATATTATTAATTCTCGCCCGAATATTTTAGTACTTGTTCAAGAAATCCATTACTCGATATGTGTATCAATTGGAACCATTTCTATCACATAGTCGCCTTGGCCAAGGACTTCATGAGTAATGATTTCTACAAGTGGCCTTGAGACATACTCTCCTACTATTAGGAGTGGTGAATCCTTTATTGACCCTCTCAACTACTTTCGTTTACTTTACGTTGTACCCAATATCCATTCCATAGGCGGTCCTAGATAAGACTCCAAAAATTAGAATCAAAGTACAACGCTCGATAAACAAAGTACCTTGGAGATCTCAAGTCTAAGGATACTTGCACACTTGCTATAATGAGATTCTATCACTGGCACTAAATAGTTATCCAAGTGATTATCTCGTAGCTAGGTCATCCAATGAACTTGTTTCAAAACAAGCATCCACACGTTAATCCTGTGTATCCCAATACCTACGGATATGAGAACCACCGCTTGATCCAATCAAGAGATATAACATGTGTCAGTCTTAGCGTATTAATAATGTCCCATCTTATTAATACTATGACTGGGGATTATTTAAGTACAAACATTGCATAGTGTAGTAGAAATCTCACATCATTATCTCTATCATGATTTCCTTAACACTGTGTTGTACTAGGGACTTTATCTAACGGTTTGTACACATATTTAGATGTAACAATCAAACTGAAAGATAAAGAATGCCTCTTATTAATTTAATATGCAATATACATGGTACAAGTGATTGCCTCTAGGGCACAACACTAACAGAGGGTTCTGATGAGGATTAGAGAGCTAGGAGTTGTTTTGTTTTGGAGGGTTATTTATTTATTATCTTCCGAGAACTATTATGTCAAAGATTTTAAAATTCTATGTTCTGTTCACAACTTGGATTTATGCAAGTCAATTTTTGGAATTGAAAGTTATGAGCAATCCTTTAAATAAGTTGCATCTGATTTTTTTTTCCTACTCATACTTAGCCATGTATGCATGCACCACTAAAATGGTTTGACACTAGAGAGCATACACTTAACATTTGGGGTATGGTATAGAATGGCACCCAAGCGACGTGCAGCTTCTTCAGCCAGAAGGATCCCGGAGGTGGACCATGTAGCACCGGAAGTTGAAACTGAACAGATGCAATCACCCAACCTGGGCAATGCACAAAGTGATCCAGAAATGGGAATGGGGTCCGTTGCCCCGGTGGATGTGACATTGGGCCAGGCACTCAGTAAGGTGGCCGACATTCTTTAGACGCTGACCGAGCGAAGGAAACCTAGAGGGGAATATGAGGCTTTAGAGAGGTTTTTGAAGTTTCAGTCGCCCGTCTTTATGGGAGAAGCCGAACAAGATCAGAAGGCCGAGCAATGGGTCGAGCAAATGGAGGACATTTTCGCAACGCTCCAGTATGCTGAGGAGTGGATGGTTAAGTTTGTAGCTTTTCGATTGAGAGGACCAGCTCGGGCATGGTGGCAGTGGGTCCAAGAGGACTGGGAGATGGTTGAGCAAGAATGGACATGGTTCAACATCGTAGAAGCCTTCAGGGCTGAGTACATCCCTCAGTGGATTGTGGAGAAGCGGGAAGATGAATTTCAGAATCTGAGGCAGGGGAGCATGTCAGTGGCTCAATATGCAGCGCGATTCATGCAATTGTCAAAATACTGCCGAAGGTTGGTTGACACCGAGCAGAACAGGACGAGGCAGTTCGTCAAGGGGCTGAGACCGGAACTGAGGAGGGCATTGGCACCTGCTCCATCGACAACCTATTCGGGGGCTGTGGACACAGCTACTCGCACGAAGAACGAGAACCGCAGCAGGATGTCGGTCAAGCCTTTCCAACCGCTAAGACAGCTGCAGGATCATTTCTCGAGCCCGCAACTTCACAAGCGCCCTGCTAATCATCAATGGCAGAACCGAGGAAAGCAAGCCTGGACAGCACCAGGTGGACCCGGACCGAATCTCCCATCATGCAGGTAATGTGGGAGGAAAGGCCACACCGAGAGGAATTGTTGGTCTAAGGGAGGAGAAAAGAAATGCTATCATTGTGGCGACCCGAACCACCTGAGGAACACTTGCCCCAAGTTGCACCGGGTCGGGTAAGGAAACCCAGCTTAGAACTTGGGGCCCAACCGAGCCCACACCGCGGGAGCACCTGGGAGTGGAGCACCGAAGCCGCAAGTGAAGGCCAAGGTATTCGCTCTCAACAGAGAAGAAGTTGGGACCGATGCAGCGGTAGTAGAAGGTACGTTCACTATTCAAGGACGTTCCGTTAATGCTTTGATTGATCCTGGCTTTACTCATTCCTATATAAACAAGTTGTGTGCATGACATTTGGGTTGGGATGGAGTGGAGCTACCATTCATTTTAGAAGTAAGCATACCTTTGGGGAAAATGGTGCAAGCGGATCTGTATGTGAAGGATTGTAATATTAAAGTAGGGAGAGAAAACCTGGAGGGAGATTTGATTATGTTAGATATTGAGGATTATGACCTGATATTGGGAATGGACTGATTAGCCAAACATGGGGCTAGGGTAGACTCGTAAAAATAAGTCGGTTCGGTTCGTCGACCGGGTTGTGATGTATTGGAATTCAATGGCAAGAGAGTGAAAGAACTAAAGTACTTGATTGCGGGGGCTAAGGCCCGAAAATTGTTAAGGCAAGGATGTCGTGGTTATCTCGGCTTACGTGATGAACAAGCCAAAGGACCAGTGCACTCGGAAGACACGGAAGTGGTGAAGGATTTTCCCGATGTGTTTCGGCAGAGCTTGATTCTCTACCTCCTAATCGAGAAGTGGAATTCACCGTAGACTTAGTTCCCGGAGTAGAACCGATGATCGCGAACTCCGTACCGGATGGCACCGGCAGAGTTGAAAGAATTGAAAGAGCAGCTTGGAGGAGTTAGTGGGACAAGGCTATATCAGACCGAGCACGTCGCCCGGGGAGCGCCCGTGCTATTTGTGAAGAAGAAGGACGGAACTCCGAGGCTATGCATCGACTACCGAGGGTTGAACAATTTGACGATTAAGAACAAGTACCCCTACCTCCGATTGACGAGCTATTCGATCAGCCGCAAGGATCCAGCTTGCTATTCCAAGTTGGATCCGAGGCAAGGTTACTACCAAGTGCGGATAAGAGAGGAGGATATTCCCAAAATAGCCTTTAATACCAGATATGGACATTACGAGTTCGTGGTGATGCCGTTCGGGGTAACTAACGCTCCAAGCAGTATTCATGGACCCGATGCACCGAGTATTCCGACCTTATCTCGGACAAGTTTGTGGTGGTCTTCATCGACGACATTTTGATTTACTCCAAGAGTCCGGAGGAGCATGCGGAGCATCCGAGGCTCAGTACTCGGAGAAACTGCGGGAGCACAAGCTGTACGCGAAGTTCGAGCAAGTGCGAATTCGGTTAGACAAGTGTGGCATTCCTTGGGCATGTGGTGACCAAGGAGGGTATCAAGGTAAATCCGGCAAAAGTTGAAGCGGTATCAGATTGGAAGTAGCCAGGGAATATTACTGAGATCCGGAGCTTCTTGGGATTGGCTAGATACTACCGAAGGTTTATCAAGGGATTTTTTACGCTCGCATCGCCAATGACCCATTTGTTGAGGAAGGATGTTCCGTTTGTGTGGAACGAAAAATGCGAGAAAAGTTTCCAAGAATTGAAGAAGAGACTGATGACAGCACTGGTATTGAGTCTATCAGAGAAAGGCAAACCTTATGCGCTGTACACCGACGCATCGAATGAAGGACTAGGAGCGGTGTTGATGCAAGACAGAAAAATGATTGCTTATGCATCTCGGAAGTTGTGACCTCATGAGGTGAACTACCCCACCCATGATCTGGAGCTGGCAGCTATAGTGTTCGCCCTAAAGAAATGGCGACACTACTTGTATGGAGCCGAATATGAGGTGTTCACCGACCATAAGAGTCTGAAGTATATCTTCACTCAAAAGGATCTGAACTTGAGGCAGCGAAGGTGGCTAGAATTCTTGGAGGAATACCGATGCCCGATCAACTACCATCCCGGGAAGGCTAACGTGGTGGCAGACGCCCTGAGCAGAAAAGTTGGAATGGCCAGACTGAAGGTGTAAGAAATGTAAGCAATTTAGGATGTGTTGGACAGAAGAGCGAAAGAGCAAAATAGAAGGATTGTCATCAGCAACTTGAAGTTGGTGCCAGATTTGCAGGGAGAAATTGTAGAGGCTCAACGAAACAACGCCGAATTTTAACTCTTCAAGGATAAGGAGCTTAAGCGGCTAGGCAGTGAATTCTGTCAGGATGAAGTGGGAGTTTTTCATTTCAGAGATCGATTGTGTGTACCCGAGGAGCCGCAATTGAAGGACAGAATTTTGGAGGAGGTGCACAAGAGCATGTACGCCATTCATCCGGGGGAAGTCGAGATGTATCAAGATTTGAAGAGAGCATATTGGTGGCCCGGGTTGTAGCGAGATGTGGTCAAGTACATTTCGACCTGTCTTACCTGCCAGAAAGTAAAAGCAGAGCATAAGAAGTTAGCGAGGCTATTGCGGCCATTGCCAGTGCCGGAATGGAAGTGGGAGGAGGTGACCATGGACTTCGTCACCGGACTCCCCATGTCAAAGACCCAGAAGGACGCCATATGGGTGGTGGTGGATCGACTGACCAAGTCGGCCCATTTCATACCGGTAAATGTGAGGGACTCCATGGAGAAGCTGGCCTAGACTTATGTTCGAGAAGTAGTCCGACTGCATGGAGTACCTTCGAGCATAGTATCCGACCGAGACCCGAGGTTTACATCTCGGTTTTAGGGAAAGTTCCAGGAGGTAATGGGGTCGAATTTGAAATTCAGTATGACGGCGCATCCGTAGACCGATGGGCAGTCAGAAAGGGTAATCCAAATATTGGAAGATATGTTGAGAGCCTATGTCCTGGATTTCGGGGACAAGTGGATAGACTGTGTATCATATGCCGAATTGTCATATAACAACAGCTATCAGGCCTCGATTGGGATGGCACCGTACGAGGCTTTGTATGGGTGCAAGTGTCAGGTACCGTTGTGAAACCCCAGTCGAAACCAACTTTTGAGTAAGGGGGTTGGGATGCATATTATATTTTATTTCATGGTTAAATATATTCTCATATGAATTTTTATGCGTTCTAGATTCGAGTTTTATTGTCTTGAAGTCTTGTTGGTGAGTATTGTGTGAGAGGGGCAAAATGGTAATTTTTGCCCGGGGTGAAAATAGGGAGATAGCTTGTGGATTGAATAGAAAATAATTTTTCTAGTAGAAATAGCAACAAGAGTTGTTGTGGTTTAGTGGTTAGAGCTTTGGAATAGATTATTGAGGTCTAGGGTTCAAATTCCATCATAGAAGCTTTAGCTAGATTAAATTTTATTTTTGCTTAGGGAGGATTAGTTTCGGCCTTAAGAGCCTAGAACAAGGTGGTGATAATGTCCTAGGAGAGACATGTTAGGAGAATTCTCATTTCACTCTTTACTCTACTCGAAATTTTTGAAGGGAAATTCATTCTTCCTTGTTCTTTAATTTTTCTCAATGCTCAACTCATTAGTTTGATCAAGGTGTTCTAACCTTTTTCTTTCCAGAAAATTCAATAAAGTGCTGAGGCCTTTTAGGATCAAAATGTCTTGGTAAAAGACTTCCTATGGTCTGAAAATATGGAAGAGTTGTGAGGAATTCCATGAGGAAAATATCTCTAGTAAGCTTGCTGAAATTTCACTTCAAATTAGTTCCTCTTCTTTCATGGCATGAGCTGAAATTTTCCAGCCTGTTGTACCTTCAAATGTCGAACTCCTTAGCTCTCATTTCCTTCCAAATGCTGACAGAAAAATGGCCTTAAGATCAGCTTAAAACATAAATTATTTCTGCCATTTTCGAACTGCACAAAAGCTGTGCAAAACTAGTGAAAAATTCTGGGCAAATCGCTACTTTGGAGGTCCAAAACCAAGCTGATTTCTTCAAGATTTCGTGCAGCACCTTAGCCATGTTTTTCCTCCATGAAGAAGGCTGGAAACCAGCCTTGAATACCCCTGAAACCCCCCTTCCAGCTCGCTGCAAAATGGCTGGAAGTAGCAGACGAAAATCTGCCAGAAAAATCACTGCGCAGCGAAATTTCTGGGCAGAAATTTGTCCAGCTTGTTTCCTCTTCCTCTTCCAGCCGAAACACCAACCCTAATCTGTCAAAACCTTCCTTAAACCTCCATCAACAGAGCTCCATTGATCCCCTTAAACTTCTGCACGAAATTCCATCAATGGCTGTCCGAAAATCTCTCTAACAAATCCCTGCAATTTAGCTTGATTACTTTCTAAAATTCCAGCCATCTTATTTAGCAACCTTCCATAATATTTTGCTCAATTGACTAGACTTCTTCTTCATCATTGTGCACCTTAATTTCGGACACCATAAGCCTCCATAAGCCAGCATTAATCCTATAAAATTCTGCTCAAACAGTCAGCCATGGCAGACTCCAAAGCTGTCCAAACAATCAAGATATTCTTAGGATATTTACTTTCCAAATTTACTCCCTAAAAATATTCTTCAAAGACTGTAACAACTAACCTTTCCTTTTCCCTTCCAAATCACAAAACCAACTTCCCAAACCCTACTGAAAATTGGCCAGCCCTATTCCTCACAGAAAATTCGGCAGCTTTCCCTTCTCTCTATCTCTCGCGATTTTCAGCAACCATCAAGAACACACACACTACACCAAGAACACCTACTTCTTCTCTACACCTAATACCCCTCCAAACCATCTCAAATCCACTCAAAAACTTCCAGATTTGATCTACATATTGCTGTGAATCCATCAACACCGTTGTTAACATCAAACTCCTCCAAACATCTTACTACTTCGGATCAAAACCAGAAATTTCTGTTAAGGTCAAGAACACCATCAAGGTAAACTTATTCTAGCAACTTCATCTTCTCTAACCTTGATCTCTAATGAGAACCTATGCAAATAAACATACTAATGATTTCTTTTCTCTTTCTCTCTCTCTCTCTCTCTCTCCCCTCTCTTGGCCGAATGACTTTTTCTCCCATGAACATGCTTTCGCCATCTCCCATGGACAAAGTTAGACATCTAGGAGTTGAGATCTACTCTAAACTCCTTCAAGGCATTCATCAACCAAGTAAGTACCTTCAATCTTCCTTTTTAAACTCTAGATTCATGTCTTTAAGATGATGATGATAGTAGGTGGATGGCGATAGGATTTAAGTATATATATATATATATATATTGTTGAGATTGAAGCATGAATATATGTATGAGATTGGATGATTATATGATGATTTGAGGTTGATGCATGTCATAGGTAGTATTTGTGATGAAGTATGCTAGAGATTATGTCACCTTTGGTGAATAGGATTTATATTCATGTTGGACTATTGAAGCCATGATCATATTTATTCTAGTAAAGGTTAGATCATATTTTGATAAATTGAGATCTATGCTTGTATGCATGATTTGGATGATTTGATGAATTGAAGGGTTGTATATGTTCATGTTTGTGGTTAGCCATAGAAATATAATCATGATCTAGTTGTCCCTAAGCTAATCTTTATTTCATTAATAAAATATTTAGAAATATGATTTTTCTAGTAAAATTTTGAAAACCATGGGAAAATGTGGATTTGGTCTTTTATAGAAAATAGTGATATTTTAGTCAAATAAATAATAGTTTTGCTAGAAATATATATATATATATATTATTTAAAATAATAAAATCAGTTAAAGCCTTTTATAGAAATAATTATAATTGATAAAATATTTATTACTAAAAAAATTTAATTATTATCTTTTAATCAAAACCCATTAAGGATTTGCTTATTATTTTTCAAGCAAGACTCATTAAATTTATTTTCAACAAATTTTAGCTATCAATTATTTTCTAACAACTAAATTATTAATAAATCATTATTTTACCTAATACTACCTTGGACCCTTTTTCAAATAAACCATAATTTATTTTTAGCAAGATTTAAACCTTCAACTTTTTGTACCTATTTCCCAAACTCTAGTTATTTTAATATCAAGCTAGAATTATTCTATAAACCCTTTTATTTATTATTAAGCCTTAAAGCTTGGGACACTAGGGTAATGACTGTAGTAAGTTAAGTTAGTTTTATTTGAGAAAGTGAGTCTTTGGCTTAAGTTTGATTGTGGTTTGTATTTACCCTATGCGGGTTAGGTCAGCTATTGGAGACCTTTGTTGTGAGCAAGGATCAGGTAAGCTCCTGCATAAAACCTATTTGATGCAAAATGTTTATTATGGCAAGCCAAGTGTAGAGTGCATGGACACTCATTTATGTAAAGGCAATTAAGGGTTAAATCCTTTCTTATTTCAAACATTTGAATTGTTTAATAGCCAATGAACAGATTTACTCAAACTCAAACTCTTTCTAAAACTGATTTTGTTAAAGACTTTGGAAAGCCCATAAATTGCCATTTTCAAGTGGAACTGTGTTTTGTTCATTTTCTTCCCAAGTGGGATATGTTACGTTGAGTACTCAATGGGGGTAGGCTGGTAGTACTAGTTTTGAAGAGCAAGAGTGAGTCTTCTAGTAGGAGGCCACCTCCAGAAGATAAGCTCAACTTAGAAAAACGTCAGTACTACTTAGTCAGGCCGGTCCGAGCTAGTAGTTTGTTTTATTTCAGTCAAGTGACTGTGTTTTGCCAGAATGGACACCCGGTTGTTGTTTGAGTATAGAGAAGGAGGAGTATCTTGTCCGGTAGCCTGATCACCTACATTTTGTCAGTCTGCACAAAGTGTCGGCATTCTGATCGGTTATGGGGCCCAACGTGTGGTAACCCTTAATCATTTCTTTCGAGTGGTTGATCTTATAAATTATGTACGGCTAGATAAGCCAAAACGCCACTCTTTCTTTTGACTAATGTTTGATGCTTGCTAATATTTCTCTTATAAAGGTTTTACACTTTGCATCCACGAACTATTTTCACTAAACACCCAAAGCACACACGGACTTACTGAGATTTCTGTCTCATCACCTTTGTATCTTGATTTCAGGTGGATCCTGCTGTGGGGTCGAGTAGCTAGTAATATTGCCTTGGAAGAGAATGTGTCTTTTGATTTTATGTATTGCGTTGGGGAGACGAGAGTGGATAAATTTATTTATGGATTTGTTTCCTTTTGGGAATTCGTGGATTTATTCTTGGGTTATATTAAATCTTAAGTTGAAGTATTATTTTTATTATTTTTATTCCGCTATTTTATTTGTGTGACCTCGTTATAAACACCCCTTGTCCTTTGGACGGGGCGACATCCCCGGCCCCGGCGGGCCTAGGTAGCGGGGTGTTACAACCGTTGTATTAGAGTTGGTTGGAAGATGGTCACATGAGCAAAACCGGAGAGGTCTGTGTCCAAGAAATGTTGGATAAAGTGAAACTAATTCGGGAAAGGTTAAAGGCATCTCAAAGCTGACAGAAGAGCTATGCGGACAATTGGCGAAGGGATCTAGAATTTCAAGTTAGGGATCGCGTATTTCTGAAGCTGACTCCGAGTAGGGGAATATTGAAGCATCTGAAGGGCGGAAAGTTGAATCTGAGGTATTTGGGGCCGTTTTCGATTAAGGAAAGAATTGGACCGGTAGCTTACCGATTGGACCTGCCGGATGGGTTAACGGGTATCCATGATGTATTCCATGTATCACAATTGAAGATGTATAATGCGGATCCCAGTCATGTATTGAATGATGAACCATTAGTGTTGCAGCCAGATCTGAGCTACGTGGAGAAGCCTGTGCGGATATTGGACTGCAGTGTCAAAACCCTGCGAAATAAGCAGATACCGATGGTTAAGATTCAATGGGAGCGCCATGGCATGTAGGATGCCACAAGCGAATCGGAAGAATGGGTTAAGCGGGAGTATCCCGAGCTGAATTAGAGGTATGCTTGAATTTCGGGACGAAATTCTTCTAAGGATGGGAAGATATGAAACCCCAGTCAAAACCAACCTTAGAGTAAGGGGGGTTGGGATGCATATCATATTTTATTTCATGATTAAATATATTTCTATATGATTTTTATGTGCTTTGGATTTGAGTTTTATTGTCTTGAAGTCTTGTTGATGAGTATTGTGTGAGAAGGGCAAAATGGTAATTTTTGCCCGAGTTGAAAATAGGAAAATAGCTTGTGGATTGAATAGAAAATAATTTTTCTAGGGAAAATATCAGCAAGAGTTGATATGGTTTAGTGGTTAGAGCCTTAGAATTAATTATTGAAGACTAGGATTCAAATTCCATCATGGAAGCTTTAGCTTGATTTAATTTTATTTTTGCTTGGGGAAGAGTAATTTCGGCCTTATGAGCTTGGAGTAAGGTAGGGATGATGTCCTAAGAGAGACATGTTAGGAGCAACCTCATTCTACACCCTTACCTACTCGAATTTCCCAAAGGGAATTCATTTTTCCTTGATATTTGATTTTTCCTTAATTCTCAACTCATTAGTTTGATCAAGTGATTCTAGCCATTTTCTTTCCAGAAATTTCAGTAAAGTGTTGTGATCTTGTAGGATCAAAATGTCTTGGTAAAAGACTTCTTATGGTCAGAAAAATGTGGAAGAGTTGTGGGAAGTTCCAAGAGGAAAAATCCCTCTAGTGAGTAACTAGTTCATCTTCCTTCTTGGAATGAGCTGAAATTTTTCAGCTTGTTGTGCCTTCAGAATGTCGAATTTCTTAGCTAACATTCCCTTCCAAATGCTGTTAGAAAAATGTTCTTTAGGATCAGTTTACAATCTGAATTTCTTGGCCATTTTCAGACTGCTCAAAGCTGGAGCAACAACAGGAAAAATTCCTGTACAAATCGCCACTTTGAGAGTCCAAAACCAAGCTGTTTTCTTACAGATTTAGTGCAGCACCTTAGCCATGTTTTTCCTCCATGAAGAAGGCTGGAAACCAGCCTTGAAATCCCCTAAAGTCTCCCTTCAAACCCTCTGCAAGTCGGCTGGAAATGGCAGCCGAAAATCTACCCAGAAAAATTCTGCCCAGCGAAAATTCTGGGTAGTCTAAGTTCCAATTTTGTTTTCTATTTTTCTCCCAGTCGAAACACCAACCTTATTCTGCAAAAACCTTCCTTAAACCTCCAATAGCAGAGCTCCATTATCCCCCTTAATATTTTGCACGAAATTCAGCAATGGCTGTCCAAAAATCTCTCCAACAAATCCACTGCAATTTAGCTTGGTTGATTTCCAAAATTCCAGCCACCTTTGTTTAGGAACTTCCCATAATGCATTCCCCAAATAACCAGACTTCTTCTTCACCATTAAGCACCCTACTTTGGGCCACCATAAGCTCCCATAGACCAACATTAATCCCACCGAAATTTTGCTCAAACAGTCAGCCATGGCAGACTTCCAAAACTCTCCAACAATCAAGATATTCTAGGAATATTTAGTTTCCAAATTCACTTCCTAAAACTATTCTTCAAGGATTGTGACAACTAACCTACCTTTTTTACTTCCAAATCAGAGAAACAACTCCCTAAACCCTACAGAAATTTGGCCAGCCTAATTCCCTCGGAATTTTCGGCAGCTACACTACAATCTCTCAATTCCCTTCAATCTCCAAGAACACACACACTACACCAAGAACACCTACTACTTTCTTTCAACTAATACCCCTCCAAATCACTTCAAACCTTCACTAAAATCTCCAGATTTGACCTTCCTACTGCTGTGAGTCCATCGACACCATTCTTAACATCAAACTCCTCAAATCATCTTGCTACTTCGGATCAAAACCAGAAAATTTCTGTGAAGGAGAAGAACATCTTTAAGGTAAATTTACTCTATCAAATTCATCTTCCCCAAATTTGATCTCTAGTGAAAACCTATGTGAATAAACATACTAATGATCTCTTCTTCTTCTTCTTCTTCTTCTTCTTCTTCTTCTTCTTCTTCTTCTTCTTCTTCTTCTTCTTCTTCTTCTTCTTCTTCTTCTTCTTCTTCTTCTTCTTCTTCTTCTTCTTCTTCTTCTTCTTCTTCTTCTTCTTCTTCTTCTTCTTCTTCTTCTTCTTCTTCTTCTTCTTCTTCTTCTTCTTCTTCTTCTTCTTCTTCTTCTTCTTCTTCTTCTTCTTCTTCTTCTTCTTCTTCTTCTTCTTCTTCTTCTTCTTCTTCTTCTTCTTCTTCTTCTTCTTCTTCTTCTTCTTCTTCTTCTTCTTCTTCTTCTTCTTCTTCTTCTTCTTCTTCTTCTTCTTCTTCTTCTTCTTCTTCTTCTTCTTCTTCTTCTTCTTCTCTCTCTCTCTCTCTCTCTCTCTCTCTCATGGCCGAAATCCTTTTCCCTTGGCCGGATGACTTCTTCTTCCATAACCATGCTCTCGCCATCTCCCTTAGACAAAGTTAGACATCTAGGAGTTGAGATCTACTCTAAACTCCTTCAAGGAATTCATCAATAAAGTAAGTACCTTCAATCTTCCTTTTTAAACTCTAGAATCATGTCTCTAGGATGATGTTGTTAGAAGGTAGATGGCGATGGGATTTGAGTATGTGTTGTTGTGCTTGAAGCATGAGTATATGTATGATTGTGAAGGAGATGAGATTTATGCATGGAAGGATTATATTGGTTGGTTGTATGTTGAATTGAGGTTTAATGCATGTCATAGGTAGTATTTGTGTCAAAGCATGCTAGAGATTATATCACCATTGGTGAATAGGATTTTTATTCATGATGGATTGGTAAAGCCATGATCATATTTAGATCATATCTTGATAAATTTAGATCTATTCTTATACGAAAGATTTGGTCGATTTGATGAATTGAAGGATTGTGCATGTTCTTGATTGTGGTTAGCCATAGGATTTTGAATCATGATCTAGTTGTCCCTAAACTAATTTTACTTCTTTAATAAAATATTCAATAAAATAAATTTTTTTTTTGTATTTTCGAAAAACCCTAGGAAGGGTAGATTTGGACTATTATAAACAATAAGGATATTTTAGTCAAGTAAATAATAGCTTTGCTAGAAAAAATAATATATATATATATATTATTTAAAATAATGAAATCAATTAAAGCCTTTTATGGAAATAATTATGATTAGTGAAATATTTATTACTACAAATTTAATTATTATCTTTTAATCAAAACCCATTAAGAATTTCTTTATTATTTTTCAAGAAAGACTCATTAAATTCATTTTCAACTAATTTTAGCTATCAATTATTTTCTAACCACTAAATTATTAATAAATCATTATTTTACCTAAAACTACTTAGGACTCTTGATCAAATAAACTCTAAATTTTCCTTAACAAGATTTAAGCTTTCAACTTATTAAAATTTATTTCCCAAACCATTAATTATTTTAAATATCACACTATGCTCAACTCTTACATTACCCTATTTACTTATTGTTTAACCTTAAAGCTTGGGACACTAGGATCATGGTAGTAGTAAGTTGTGTTGACTTAAAATTGAGGAAGTGGTTTGTGGCTTGAAATTGATTGCGATTTGTATTTGTCCTGTGGGGTTAGGTCAGTTGTTGGAGACCTTTTATTTGTGAGAAAAATCAGGTAAGCTCCTGCATAAAACCTGACTGATGTGAAACGTTTTCTTTATGGCAAGTCAAATGTAGAGTGTATGTACGCTCATGTATATAAAGGCAATTGAGGGTGGAATTCTTCCTTATTTCAAACAATTGAATTATTGAGCAGATTTACTCAAACTCAAAATACTTTCTAAAATTGATTTTGATAACGACTTTGGAGATCCCTAAATTGCCAATTTCATGTGGAATCATATTTTGTTCATTTTATCCCAAGAGGGAAACGTCGTTGAGTACTCAATAAGGGTGGACTACTAGGACTAGTCTTGGAAGGGTTAGGGTAAGTCCCTCAGTAGGAGGCCACCTCTGAGGGGTGCGTCCTTCTCGGATAAGATGTCAGTCCAGTGAGTCGTACCGGTCCGAACTAGCAATTTATTTTCAGTCAAGTGACTATATTGTGCCAGAATGGACACCCGGTTGTTGTTTGGGGGTATAGAGAATGTGGAGTATCTTGCCCAATAGGCCGATCACCTACTTTTTTCAGTCTGCACAAAGTGTGGTATGCTGACCATTCGGTTGTGGGGCCCAATGTGTGGTAACCCATGACCATTTCATTGAGTGGTTGATCTTACTGATTATTTATGGTTGGAAAAGCTAAAACACCACTCTTACTTTTGACTAATGTTTATTGCTTGCCAGTGATCTTTTATAAAGAATTTTTATACTCTGCATTCACGAACTGTTTTCTCCCGTCACTTAAGCACACACGGACTTACTGAGATTTCTGTCTCATCACCATTTTATTATGATTTCAGATCGATCCTACTGTGGGTATGAGTAGCTAAATATTGCATGTCTTGGAAGATTTTTTTTTTTTCCTGAGGATTTATCTTATGTAATGTTATGGGAGGCGAGAGTGGATAATTTTACTTATGGCTTTGTTTTGCGAATTTATGGATTCATTCTTGAAGTATTTTGGGTTGTAATAAATTTTAAGTTAAAGTATCATTTTTATTCCGCTATTATATTTGTGTGATCTAGTTATAAAGTCCCCTTGTCCTTTGGATGGGGCGGCATCCCCAGCCCTGGCGGGCCTAGGTTGCGGGGTGTTACAGCCACCACCTTGAAGTTTGGGTTTGGTTCACAGAACGGAACTGGTGTCGGCAGCTGTTATGGAACCGGTGCTAGCTTACTTCGAGAACTTGAAAATTCAGCTGATTTCTCTATGTAATTTCTTAGTTGACTTCTATTTTAATTTTTGCAAATTTCATGATGTATTTAGATTATTTAAAGCTAGTTAAAAGGCATCCAAAGGCTAAGATTTGGTCACCATTAATTAGGTTATGAAATGCCTATAATATAATGTTATAACACTTCCTATACAATATTGAGATATATTTTGAGATCAGAGTTCATCTTGAGATAGGTGATTCCTTGGGTTCCTCCCTCAAATATCAGATCAATTATTATCTTTAGCCCTACCTAAGTTCATGTCTTTAAACTGTTGGGTATCTCATGCATATTATATATGGTGTAACGAAAAAACAAGATTGAGATACTATCCCAGGACTCGCATACGAGTGGAAAACATGACATATAGAGAACAAAGGTTAAAGCTTTACCTTTCTTTGAGCATCCGAAAAACAAAATTTTTCCTTCTTCAAGTTTGATGATTGTGGCGTGATCCAACAATCCTCTTGATCAAACACCACGAGAGTTGAATATCCAACCACTATAATCACAGTGTGTGATTATCTCTAACAAAAATCTACATAGGGGATCACATTCACGCACCAAGATTTTCTGTACTAGTAGAAAACAAAGTGGTGGCTAGGGTTCTTCTCGTTTTCAGAAAAATGAGAGAGAAAGAAGAAGAAGAGAAGGGGTTTTTTTTTTTTTCTGGAGCAATTATTTTTCGTGTGAATCACCCCCTTAGTTAGGGTTTCGTACATATATATTATATGTCAAGAAAATTAATTGAAAAACTAAAATTCTAAAATAATTAGAATTTCCTAATTGTAATTGGAAACATCAAGTTCTCACAATTATAATTTGGACCATAAATTATAACTAATTATAATTTGGCCACAACTCATTTCTTTCTCGCAATTAACCCCACTATATTATCAAATAACATCTTGAGTATATAATCCTCTATTATGTGTGACCTATTAGGTTTCCCAATCAATTGGCAGTGACAATGGATTAATTCAAACGTCTTTGAAATTAATAATTCATAATTAATTAGAATTAATCATATTAATTCTAATCAGGATTGGTTTATTAATACATTAATTAATAAACCCATATTCACATATCGTGAGCGGTATCTAGTAATACATCATGACCATCTAAGAGTCTAGGAAGTCAAGTGGCTTGATATGAATGCTTCAATAACAAACTACAGTGCAGTTAACTTCATTTACCATACAATATCTCATTCAGTTTGGAGTACGAAATTAGTGCCAACTCCTTCCAGAATACATTAATTCTGGCCCGAATATAATAGTACTTGTACCAGGAACCTACTACTCTAGATGTTTATCAATTGGAACAGTTTCTAATACACGATTGCCTTGGCCAAGGACTTCTCGAGTAGTAATTCCTACAAGTGGCCATGAGATATTCGCCCCTACTATTAGGAGTGGTGAATCCTTTATTAACCCTCTCAACTACTTTTGTTTACCTTACAATGTACCCAATATCCATCCCATAGGTGGCCCTCAAGCTAGCTCTAGACATTGGAATCAAAGCATAATGCTCAACAAACAAAGTACCTTGGAGATCTCAAGTCTAAGGATACTTGCACGTTTGCTATATTGAGATTATATCACTGGCACTAAATAGTTATCCATGTGATTATCTCATAGCTAGGTTAACCAATGAACTTATTCCATTAACAAGCATCCACGTGTTAACTTTGAGTATCTCAATATTCATGGATATGAGAACTACTGCTTGATCAAATCAAGAAGTATAACACATACTAGTCTTAACGCATTAATGATGTCCTGCTCATTAATACTATGACTAGGGACTATTTAAATACTAACTCTATACAGTGTAGTAGGAATCTCATATCATGATCTCTGTCATGATTTCCTTAACACAGTGTTGTTCTAGGGACTTTATCTAAAAGTTATATTACACAAAAGTAAACAAAAGGAACTGTAAGATAAATAACGCATTTTATTAAAATAAAATGTGTCCTATACAACGTATAAGTGATTGCCTCTAGGGCACAACACTAACAAACTCCCACTTGCTCTACAGCCAATAATTCATGTATCTAATACTGAATGACTCAACATGCCTATTATGTTTCTTTTGGGATAGTACTTTTGTAAGCGGGTTAGCTATGTTCTCATCCAAGGGAACCCTTTCTATCTTTCCATCATTCCTATCTATGATCTCCCGAATCAGATGATAGCATCGTAGTACGGTTTGGATTGTTGGTGAGACCGTGGCTCATTTGCTTGTGAAATGGCTCCGTTGTTGTCACAATACAAAGATATTGGACCAACAACGCTAGGAACCACACCCAGTTCCGTCACGAACTTCTTGATCTAAACAGCCTCCTTAGCTGCATCAGAAGCGACAATGTACTCAGCTTGTAACATCCCTCATTTTCTTCTTGTCGCAGTGGGCCAGCTTAGGTGGGATGTCGCCCCGTCTGAATCCTCAGACTAGAGGTCTTAATAATGATATAAACTTAAAGCAAGTAAGTAGAAGTCAAAGCTTAAGTAAATACATGAAACATACTCTTTCATTATAAATACATGAGTGGTGATAGATACATCATCAGGATTCCCAAAATATACAAGCCAAAATAGTCTCATCATCCATGTACAATGATCTTGCTAAAAGATTCGCTAACTAGCGCTAGATGGCAAAGTCCGGGTAGTACCGTTGCTAGTCTTCAGCTCCAATCCCTAAAATAGAAAAGACAAACACATGTGTGAGTGGTATACTCAGTGAGTCCCATGTGTGCTAGTGTTTTACTCAGAAGAGAAAGACATTTTTCAATTTCTTTATTGAAATAAATTTTGTGCCAGGAAAATAGTACTATTTGATAAATTTTGGTTCAATCTGTCATGTACATTCGAAAAACAGTGGCTTCCCATTTGGAAGTGCGACCCGCGTGCAAAGTTCAAGGAACTTCGCCTTCAACTACACGGTCTCTTGTGCCAGGGATTGCGCCTTACAGCACGTCATCCGTGATATGCTGAAAGGGTAAGCAGCGTACAAATGTACCTCACCGTGCACTTAGGGATCTTTTACTTGCCACCATAAGCCAGGGGTTCCAATCTTGACGTCAATCACCATCGAGGTGGCAAGGGGTTGAACACATCGAGTGTCCCCGCTTGGTCTCATGTGAACAACCCACCATCACAATCAATAGGCAATTGTCGGGCTCACAACGGCTAGCCAGGGACGGCTAATTCCATTGTCCTGTCGCCCCGTTCGGAGTAAGATAAGCCCAATAACTGGACCAGGTTATTTGGGCTCATCTATCTCTAACGAAGGCTAGTACAAAGGTCAAAGCCCTTGCTGAGTACTCAACGTCACCACTGATTCACATGTTCAATATACTCATTTGAAAGGAGTCTGCTCTCCTCGAAGGGAATTCAAAACAACACATTCAAGAGGCAAAACATCATTTTATAAAACTTTTTCATCACCCGAGTGGGTATTTTCAAGAGCTAGCAAAATTGTATAAATTTCATCTCGGAATCCGTTAAGCATAAAGAAAGCTTATTTTAAGCGTAAAGAAAGCTCATTAAAACATTTTGTTCATCTCGGAAGTCTTTAAGCATAAAGGAAGCTCATTGAATCATTTCGTAACTATCAATTAGACTGGATTCATAAGCTTCAATCATATCAAGAAGTCATAGGTTATATCAGAGAAACATTAAACTTTGTCAAAAAAACACATAGCAAATGATAGTTTTAAAATCAAGGGATTCACCATATATATTAAGTTGAAGTTGCATTTGTTTAGACCTAAAAGGTGTTCTCTCGACTTGATTCACCGACATCATTGGTATATCCCTTTGTTATTACTCAATGGTTGCAAATACTTAATGGTTCGAATAAGGTTTCTATAATCTCTCTAAAGAAATAAATGAATTAACGCTTTTAATGGTTTTCTTGGTTTTACAGCTTTACCACTCTCCACCATTCTTCGCATAACTTATTCAATATAGGTCCAAATAAGGTGAGGTTACTTCCATAATATTTCTAAGACATCCCTCTATCAATTCCAGGCCATAAGACCTATAAACACCACCCCATTTTGTACACTTTTCAGTTAATTCCACTGTTCCGAGTTTGGAGTTCAGTTTCACCACTTTCCAGTACTTAATACATATCTCCTCCAATTCAGGTCCAAATGAGGTGAAACCACTTCCTAAATACTCCTAAGACATTTGTATATCAATTTTAGGTTATGGGGTATTCAAACCTCTCTCCATTCTGTTCAGTTTTCTAGCTAAACTTGCTTCTCCGAGTTGGTGATTTAGAATTACAGTTTAGGAACCCAACTTGTTTTAACATATTCCCCTAGTTTCTTCAACATATCCTACCTCATTTAAACTCTTCAATACTTCATTTAACATCCCAATATAATTATTCTAATATATTTTCATATCCATCACTTCTCTTTTATCCATATGAATTAATTATTCCAAGCTTATCAAATCAGTAAATTTTGGCAGTTTACATTATTCTTGCTATTTCCGATCTCTTAGTCATCAAAACCCACACCACCTGATCCAAATCCTTTCTAACCAGTCTAGGACAGGCTTAGGATTATTCATGTTCAAATTCCAGCAAACCATCACTCTAAAATGAACTGAAAATCATGTCTACTTCATCACTCATCCAACCGGTTAATCAACCATCACAAAATCAACATAATTTCATTACTTAACTTCAACAATATTCATATGCAGCTAGCTTCCAACTTCTAGTATCATTTTATTAGCTTTGAGAAGTGATCTCTTACCTTTCCAAGATGAAGGCAACCTGTAACTCTCCCTCATTTTCTTCCTTTTCCTTTCCTCCTCCTTGCTGCCGAAAATCTCTCTCTCTTTTCTAGTCTTTCTTTTGATTTCTCTTCCTCACTTCTCTGTTTTTTCTTTTCTTTTCTTCTTGCTGCTCTCTCTCTTGGCCAAAATCCTCCCCCTTGCTCCTATTTATATAACTTGTTCCCCTTGGTCTTATTTTGGGCTTTATAAAAGATCTAGGGTGAGTTGGCAATTTTAGAAGTCTTGAGACTTCTCTAGGTTTTTCAAGAGAATTATTGTGGATTGCCCTAGAAGATTGTAGGGTCTTCTAGAAGTTTGAAGAAATTCTTAAAATCTCTTAGGACTAATATATGCTTAATCAAGATTAACTTATCATAACCTCACTTAGCTTAATTAGAGGAAGTCTAATAATGGTCAAATTTGGTCAACAATGTCATGCTTGTGGGCCACCTTTATTTAATTTTTGTGGGCCCTCTAAAATATCTTTGTGGGTCCCCTAAAATATCTTTCCACATAATATATTATAACCTAAGATATTTATAGGATTAGGTATAATATATGCGTATATATACATTTATAAATAATGATAAGAATAATATAATAATTCAATATAATTTTTAATTTTATTAATACCATAATTTAATATTGCCAAGAGATTTTGGTATTAGCTAATAAATATAAAATAGCAATAATGGATAATAGTAATAATGGAATAAAATGTATCATAAATTCTTTTTATATTTTATCTTCTCTTGTTTTTTTTTTTTTTTTACACAAGTCCACCCTATGCAAGTCCTTAATATAAAGCGGGTTATTACACAGCTTCTGTTGTAGAGTCAGCAATAGTCCCTTGTTTGAAACTCTTCCAACCTATTGTCCCTCCAAACAACGTAAACACGTAGCCGAATTATGATTTGAAATCATCTTTGTCAGATTGAAAATTGGCATCAGTATACCCGTTTATTTTCAAATCACCTTCTTCATATTTTAAAAACACATCATTAGTCATTTGTAAGTACTTAAGGATATTCTTTACAGCACCCTCACTAGGGTCAAATTGGTATCTGCTCGTCAAACTGAGAGCACAAGATACACCAGGCCTTGTACATATTATAGCGTGCATGATAGATCCAACTGCTAAAGCATATGGAATCCTACTCATATAATCCCTTTCAACTTGTGTCTTGGGAAATATCGACTTTGAAAGGCTTACACAATGTGACATGGGTAAGAATTCCTTTTTGGATTGATCCATGCTGAACATCTTTAGCACTCTGTCTATGTATGTAGATTGTGAAAGACCTAGCAACCTTTTGGATCTATCTCTATAGATCCTTATTCCAAGAATATAGGTTGCTTCTCCAAGGTCTTTCATGGAGAATTGGTTGGACAACCAAACTTTAACCGTTTGCAAGACAGGTATATCGTTTCCTATTAGCAATATGTCAGCTACATAAAGCAATAAGGAAATGATTGTGCTCTCACTGCCCTTCTTGTATACACACACAAGGCTTATCCATGTTTTGAATGAAACTAAAATCTTTGATTCTTTCATCAAAATAGATGTTCCAACTCTTAGAAGCTTGCTTAAGTCCATAAATGGATTTGAAGCTTACACACCTTTGTGCCATCACTGGACGTGAAACCCTTAAGTTGTGTCATATATACTTCCTCAGTCAGATTTTCATTTAGGAAAGCTATTTTCACATCCATTTGCCAAATCTCATAATCATGATGAGCAGTAATGGCTAGAAGTATCCTGATGGATTTTAACATGGCTATTGGCGAGAAGGTTTCGTCATAGTCAATACCATGTTGTTGACGATAACTCTTCACCACTAGACGTGCTTTATAGGTAACTAAGTTACCATCCATGTCCGTTTTCTTCTTGAAAACCCATTTGCACCCAATAGGTGTAATTCTTTTGGGTGGATCAACCAGAGTCCATACTTGGTTGTCGTACATGAAATCTTTTTCTGACCTCATGGTCTCAAGCCATTTGCCAGATTTTAAACTATTCAGAACATCCTTGTAGGTAGTAGGCTTATCTTCGTCTATGAGTAATACGTCATTGTGGTCACTAATGAGAAATCCATAGCTCTCAGGTGCCACGCGTATCCTACTAGACCTACGAGGTTCTTGTGTAGTAGAAGATTCATCTATTCTCTCAATAGATGTGGGGTCAAACGTTTGATCCTTGTTTGTTTAGTCTTCTTGAACTTCACTAAGTTCAATTTTACTCCCACTGTCCCCTTTGAGCATGTGCTCCTTCTCTAAGAAGACGGCATACTTCGAAACAAACACTTTGTTTTCAGAAGGTAGGTAAAAGTAATATCCAAAAGATTCTTTCGGATATCCCACAAATAAACACTTGTCAGACTTACTATCAAGTTTGTCTGACTATGGCCTTTTGACAAAGGCAGGACAACCCCATACTCGTAAGTGAGATAACTTTGGTTTCTTACCAAAGAACATCTTAAATAGGGTAGAATCAACCGATTTTGTTAGAACTCTATTTAGAATATAAACAGAAGTCTCTAGTGCATACCCTCAAAACGATTTTGGTAGGTCTGCAGAAGCCATCATGGTCTGTACCATATCTAGAAGGGTTCAATTCCTTCTCTCAAATACATCGTTATCTTGAGGTGTATGTGGCAGAGTCCATTGAGATAATATCCCATTATCTCTAAGATAACTCAAAAACTCTTTGCTGAAGTATTCTCCTCCTTGATCAGATCTTAGAGTCTTAATACTTTTGCTAAGTTGTTTCTCTATTTCATTCTTGAAGTCTTTGAACTTATCAAAGGACTCAGATTTGTATTTCATTAAATATAAATGCCCATATCATGAGAAATCATTAATAAAAGTTATGAAATAGTTATAATCTCCTCTTACTTGTATTGACATTTGGCCACATACATCAAAATGTATGAGTTCCAATAATTCCTTGGCCCATTTTCCTTTTTCTGAAAAAGGAGTTTTAGCCATTTTACCTAGTAAACAAGACTCGCATGTGTCATATGATTCATAATCAAATTATCCTAAGTCACCATGCTTGGGTAACTTAGAAACATGATTTTCGTTTACATGGCCTAAATGACAATGCCACAAGTAAATGATGTTAGAGTTATCTATTTTAGGTTTCTTATTATTTATATTAAGTATTGGATTATTTAAGTCTAGAATATATAAACCATTAACTAGAGTTGCCGAACCATAATGAATATCATTCAATGAAAAGAACAATGTTTATTCTAAAATATCAAATGAAATCCATTTAAGTTTAAACACGCAACTGAGATAATATTTTTCATTAAAACTGGTACATAATAACAGTTTTGTAATTCTAGAACTAATCCCAAAGATAGGTTCAACTCGTATATCCCTAAAGCAAGTGCTACAACCTTTGGCCCATTTGCAGTACGTAAGTCCACATCGCCTTTCTCTAGCCTTCTACTGCCCTTTAGTCCCTGCAAGTTATTATACAAATAAGATCCACATCCGGTATCTAATAGCCATATTTCATTTCTAAAGGCACTATTTATCTCAATCATAAACATACCCGGAGTAGAAGTAGAAGTGCTTGTAAGCTTCTCCTTCTGCTTCTTGTCCTTAGTAAGCTTCTCCTTCTGCTTCTTGTCCTTAATGGTCTCCAAGTAAGTCTTGCAGTTCCACCTCTAGTGGCCGATATTACCATAATGATGGCATGAGCCCTTGGTAGCAGTGTCCTTCTTCTTCACATCACCTTTGGGCTTCATGGGAGCTTTCTTCTTCTTTTGAACTTTCTTCTTAGAAGAAGAAGATTCTACCATTAAAACTGTATTGGAATCCTTCTTCACGGAAGACTCTGCAATTTTAAGAAGATTGATCAACTCAGGAATGGTGGACTCATTCTTGTTCATCTGATAGTTAATCACAAATTGTGAGAAACTATTAGGCAAAAACTGTGGAATTAAGTCAATACTTAAGTCATGATCTATCACGAACCCGAGAAATCTAAGCTTCTCTATTAAGCCCAGCAACTTCAGCCCATGAGTGGCCATAGAAGAACTGTCTGCCATTTTGCAGTGGAATTGTTGCTTCGAGATCTTGTATCTCTCAGTTCTGGCTTGGGCATCAAACAGTTCTCGAAGGTGTAGTATAATCGATTGAGCATCAATATGCTCGTGCTGTTTTTGCAGTTCGAGAGTCATGGATGCCAACATAATACATGATGCTGTATCACTATCCTCTTTGTGCCTTTTGTGGACAACATGCTCATCAGTATGAGCATCTTGAGCTGGTGGTGGCGGAATAAGAGCATCTAGCACGTAGAGCAACTTTTTCGATTTGTGAATGATTCTCAAATTTTTATACCAATCGAGATAGTTTGATTCATTTAACTTGTTGGATTTCAAAATGCTACGTAAGTTTAAGTTTGTTGACATGATGCGAGTGTCCTAGATGTAAAGATGGAGAGGATTAGCTACTGTATATGCACATGAAATGCAAATAATTATGACTTTAATTAAACACATTATTATTCCACAATTTAACTCAAACTAATTACCCCCACTACTGATTCGGAAAAGCCCGTTGGAAGCTTTCCTAGTGGACCGGTATCTAAATTCCTCAAGAATAACCTTGGGTTTGCCCAACAAGCCACATTTGAGTTCATTAGTAGGTATCCAATGCCTATTACATCACATGTAATTACCAGATTATTGGGTGATTAACAACTTTTAATCTTAAAGCCTTTTGGGCTACCCCAACTTTTCCTGTAAATTTCTTTATGCTTGAGTTTGCCTAATCGGGATAAAAAATTTAGTTAAACCTGACCAATTAATTAGGAATTTAATTCCAAAGGAATTTAATTCTATAGCTTGAACATACCCAATGTCGATTAGGCTTGGGTTAGCTCAACAACTTGGTCTCGAAAAAGGACTCTCGTTCTTACTATATTAATGGAAGGAATTAGGTTTAATATTAATTAAGGGATTTGTTCCTTTTAGTGATTTTAACAAATGACATGCATAAAAATCAATAAATCACAAAATTGATAATCATGGTAATAAAGCGATTACGTGATATGGTTATGGACTTTTTCCTAAATTAATTTCTTTGAGCCATAAAAGAAATTAATATAGTTAACCATAGGTGTTCGTGCATGGTTTAAGTTGAAGGTCTTACCTTCACGCCTTATTTTGGTTGCCATCTCCAAAATAAGATAATTCTACTCCTATCTAACCTAAGTAAACTAATTACATAATTTTTAAAAGAGAGAAAACCTCGAGTTACATTCGAGGGGAGTTAGATGAGAAGAGAATTACATAAGAATTATAGAGAAGACAGGACACGCAGGCCCTATTTCATAAAAAACTAAAATTGTAAAATGCATGAACATATATAATTGGTTTTAGTCCATAACCAACCACCATGCCATTAATTATGCTTAAACAAAATAAACATATAATTTTTTTTATTCCAAAATCATTATTTTGGAAAATTAAAACAAATTTTAAAATCAATATTTTAGAAAAATACATTAATTTTAAATTTTCAAAATCATTATTTTGAAAAATAAAATTGTTTGTCTCAAAACTAATTTTGAAAAAATGCTTTTGGGTCCCATCTCTCATCAAATGAGATTTTTCCCTTTCAAAATTCTATTTCAATTTTTTTTTTATTTAATTGCTGGAACGTCACGATACAGAGTAGAACCGGCGCCGGTTAGAAGCCCGACGAAGTGGAAGAGGGAGAAAGATACCAAGAAGACTAAGAGGGAAATGGAGATGAAGAGAGTGATGAGGGGGAAGTTGTTGAACAAGAATACTCTTTGGTGGGAGTCACTAGAAGGTCTTTGAGTTCACAAGCCATTAAGGATTAAGATCACCAATAAAGAGAGAACATTTTCTACACTAGATATCTAGTCAACAAGACCCCTTGTAGTGTCATTGTGGATAGTGGGAGTTGCACTAACGTGATTAGTGCAAATTTGGTTGAAGAATTGGACATGAGTTGGATTAGACATCCCAAGCCCTACAAACTACAATGGTTGAATAATAGTGGGAAAATGAGAGTAAACAAGCAAGTATTGGTGTCTTTTGAAATGGGGAAGTATAAGGATGAAGTGCTTTGTGATATAGTACCCATTGAAGCGGGTCACTTACTACTAGGAAGGCCTTGGCAATATGATAGGTATGTAAAATATGATGAGAGGAAGAATACTTATTCCTTACTCAAAGAGGGAACTAAGTTCACCCTCACTCCCATAGCCCCTATTGAAGTAAGCAAAGACCAAAGAATCATGAAGGAAAAAGAGAAGAAGAAGGGAGCGCAAGAAGTTAAGCAAAAGCAAGAAATTGAGAGGAGAGAAAAAGAGAGGCAAGAAAAAGAAATGAGAGAGAGAATGAACAAACAAATGCCATTGACAATTAAGGATAGGAGTAAGTAAGAACAAGGGAGGGGAAGTAAAAAGAGAGTGAATTTCTTTGCAAAAGAGAGTGAGGTCATAGAGGCTATAGAAGTTAGGAAACTGGTTATTTTTCTTTTATGCAAAGGTTCTTATGTTTCTACTAATGATTCCACATTATCTTTGCCTCATGAAATTGCAGTTATCCTTTAAGAGTTTGAAGACGTTTTCCCAAATGAGGTACCCGGAGGACTACGACTATTGAGAGAAATTGAGCATCAAATCGACTTTGTGCCCGGAGCCGTCATCCCCAACCGACCGGCATATAGAAGCAATCCAGAGGAATCCAAGGAATTGCAAAAGCAAGTGGAGGCATTGCTTAAGAAGGGACATGTGAGAGAGAGCCTAAGCCCCTGTGCAGTTCCGGTTCTCTTGATGCCCAAAAAGGATGGGACATGGCGTATGTGTGTGGATTGTCATGCTATCAACAACATAACGGTAAAATACTACTCTCACATTCCTAGGCTAGATGACTTGCTTGATGAGCTATTTGGTGCATGCATTTTCTCAAAAATTGATTTGAAATCCGGTTACCACCAAATTAGAATAAGGGAAGGGGATGAATGGAAAACAGCTTTTAAAACTAAACAAGGGTTATATGAATGGCTTGTCATGCCCTTTGGGTTATCTAATGCTCCTAGTACATTAATGCGATTAATGCACCATGTTTTGAGGGAATTCATTGGGAAATTAATTGGTGTGTACTTTGATGATAGATTAATTTATAGCAAATCATATGTGGAACATTTAAATCATGTTCAAAGTGTGCTTATTACCCTCTGAAGAGAGAGATTGTATGCTAATCTTGAGAAATGCTCATTTTGTTTGGAAAGGATTACGTTCCTTGGGTATGTTATGAGTGCCAAAGGGATTGAGGTTGATGAGGGAAAAGTGAAAGCTACCCAAGCCATCCAAGTCCATAGTTTCCATGGGCTAGCTAGCTTCTATAGGAGGTTTATCCAAAATTTTAGCACTCTAGCAGCCCCTCTAACCAAAGTGGTAAAGAAAAATGTGGGATTTAGGTGGGAGGAAACCCAACAACAAGCCTTTCAAATCCTCAAAGACAAATTGAGCCAAGCTCCCATTCTTATTCTTTCCAATTTTGAGAAGGCTTTTGAGATAGAGTGTGATGCAAGTGGGGTCGGAATAGGTGCGGTCTTGACCCAAGATAGAAAACCCATTGCATACTTTAATGAAAAATTATCCGGGGCAGCCCTTAACTATTCTACCTATGACAAAGAGCTTTTTGCTTTGGTGAGGACCTTAGAGTATTGGCAACACTACCTTTTTTCCATGAGAGTTTGTCATTCATACCAATCATGAGACCCTTAAACACCTCCAGAGCCAACAAAATTTGAACAAAAGGCATGCACGGTGGATGGAGTTTATTGGGACATTTCCATATATCATTTAATATAAGAAGGGTAAGGAAAATGTGGTAGCGGATGCACTATCTCGAAGGTATGCATTCCTCAACTTTTTGGATACTAAACTTTTTGGTTTTGAATTTGTGAAAGATTTATGTGTTGATGATGAGGAGTTTGGGGATATTTTCCATACTTGTGAGAAATGTGCATTTGCTAAATATTATAGGCATGATAGTTTTTTGTTTAGGAAGGCAAGGCTTTGTGTGCCAAAGGATTCCATTAGGGTGTTGCTAGTTCGGGAAGCCCATAGTGGGGGACTAATGGGGAATTTTGGTGTTGCCAAAACCTTAGGCATCCTTAAGGAACATTTGTTTTGGCCAAAAATGAAAAAGGATGTGGAGAGACATTATTCTCAATACATTACTTGTAAGCGAGCTAAGTCTAAAGCTCTTCCATATGGTCTTTGTACTCCTTCGCCCACACCTAATGTGCCTTGGGTTGATATATCAATGGACTTCATTTTAGGATTACCTAGGTCCAAGGGGGGCAAGGATTCTATATTTGTGATTGTTGATAGATTTTGCAAAATGGCTCATTTTGTGGCTTGTTCCAAGACTAATGATGCATCCTATATTGCAGATTTATTCTTTAAGGAAGTGGTGAGAATGCACGGGATTCCAAGGACTATTGTCTCGCATAGGAATACAAAATTCCTTAGCCATTTTTGGAAAGTTTTATGGAACAAACTTGGAACTAACCTTTTGTTTTTCACAGCTTGTCATCCCCAAACGGACGGACAAACCGAGGTGGTCAATCGCAAACTCACCCAACTCTTGCGGGATATAATCAAGAAGAACTTGAAGAATTGGGAGGAGTGCTTGCCTCACATTGAATTTGCATACAATAGGGCTATTCACTCTACCACTTCTTATTCTCCTTTTGAAATTGTATATGGTTTTAATCCTCTAACTCCTTTAGATTTGGTTCCTTTGCCTATAGGTGAACGGTTGAACCTTGATAGAGCTAAGAAGGTAGAAATGGTGAAGGCATTCCATGAGAAGGTGAAGGAAACCATTGCAAAACGCAACAAAGAGATCGCCCATAAGCACAATCAACGAAGGAAAAAGGTGTATTTTGAGCCGGGCGATTGGGTATGGGTGCACCTTCGCAATGAGAGATTCCCCACGCAACGCCGAAGCAAACTTGATCCAAGAGGGGATGGACCATTTCAAGTCCTTACCAAAGTTGGAAATAATGCTTACAAGATAGATCTACCGAGTGAGTATCATGTTAGTGCCACCTTTAATGTTAGTGACCTCTCTCATTTTGATGTAGATGATGACAATGATTTGAAGACGAATCCTTTTCAAGGAGAGGGGGATGATGAGACTCCACTTCATCATAGAGGACAAGGACTATTGACTAGAGCGAGGACCAAGAAGCTTCAAGATGACTTTCAATTGATCATCAAAAAATGCTTAAGGATGAAGGAGGATTGGAGGGTTGAGGAAGCAAGCCAAGAGTTCGTGTTGATGGCTATCCGTGAAGGACTCCAACAAGAACTTAAGCCGTCAGCAAAAGGGGATGAAATTTGACAAGGGAGGCCTCCAGACGACAACCGGCGTCTGCTCCATGTAGCCAAACCAGCACCGGCTCCATTCTATCCAAAACCAACACTCAAGCAAATGAGAATCGGCCGAAGACAGAACCAAACCGGTGTCGGCCGGCTTGATGTCCCAAACCGGCTCCGGCTTTCCCCTGGGCCAC
Organism: Voacanga thouarsii; assembly: GCA_026120185.1. NCBI lineage: Eukaryota > Viridiplantae > Streptophyta > Magnoliopsida > Gentianales > Apocynaceae > Voacanga > Voacanga thouarsii. The sequence continues at coordinate 143,425 of JANUWF010001074.1, read as the reverse complement.
CATCAATTGCTCTGCGTTTTAATGTTTTTCTCCACCTTTCTTCACTTTTAAGTGTTTGTAAAGACTTATTTTGACCCTAAACTGTAATTAAACCTCAGGGATTACTTAAGTAGGGTTAAGATAGTATAAATAGCACCTTTATTGATATGGCAAGACAAAACATTTCACTTGAATTCAAATTTGAGAGAGAATCTTGAGAGGCCCTAGCCTCCTTGTTCATCTTGTTCAAGACAAAACTTAAGGGTTAGTCCTCCTTTTGTAAGAGTCTCTAAATCTTTTGGATAATCCAATGTTGTCTTCTTTGAATGGGTCTAAGTTGTGTTGTTCTTCTAAGGTTTGTTTGAAATTCAATATTTGGGTGCCTATCTTCTCTATACTATTTGTTCTTACTTGCCTTTGTTGCTTCAAGGATATTAGGGTGAGAATATAGTAGAACTTTCTACGCATTTTAAGGGTCTTTGAGGCTTTGTTCTTCAAGGGTTTGAAAGAGTGTAGGTAGTTAGGTTATTTTATCCGTTCTCATAAGAAGAAATCTCTGTTTTGGGTCCCAATTGCTTGACTGAATACACAGCCACCAAAAACACCCACAACACCAAGAAAAGCCACACAAGAGTCGTATCAGAAGGGGAGGAAGGTAATGTATGAAAGGTGGTAGAAGTTGAATAAATAGAAGACATGATGGGAATAATTTGAAAGGATTGGAAAGGGATTTTGAGAAAGTGCAAGATTGGCATGAGGAAGAATATGAAGAGGACTAATGGTACCAAAATAGGGGATTTGGAAATAGAGGCAGTAGAAAAGAGAAAAATGATAAAGAGAGGGAAATAAAGAGCATAAAGATGAAAATGCCAATATTCCTTAGAAAAAGTGATTTGGAATTATACTTTAAGTGGGAGAGGAAGATGGAAATCTTGTTTAAATGCCATGGTTATAGTGAAAGGGCAAAGGTGAAGTTGCCAATCTCTAATTTCTCTGAGTATACCTTTGTATAGTGGGATCAAGTATCTACTCAAAGAAAGTGAATGGTGGATCAACTCGTTACAACTTGGGAGTTGATGAAAAACCTAATGAGGAAGAGGTTTGTCCTTCTTCACTATTGCAATGAGTTGTATGAAAGGTTGTAGGTGCTAAGGCTACAGAACAAAAGTATTGAAGACTACCATAATAAAATAAAGATTACTATAATAAGGGCCAATATAAATACGTGTCATAGATTTACTATTGCTTGATTCTTGAGTGGTTTGAATAGGGTAATTGTAAATGTAGTGGAGTTGTATTTATATAACACCCTAGATGAGATGGTTCATGGCAATTAAGGTTAAAAAACAAGTAAGGAGGAGATCATTGTGAAATCTACTCTTTATAACACTAGAAACTCAAGTAAACAACTCTAAGAAAGGAAGAAATTTATAAACCAGTGCCAAGGGAGGTAAACAAACTAAGAGAAAGATGGAACAAAAAGAAAGGGAAGGTTCAAGAAAGGTTCAAGGGAGACCTCAAAGAAATCGAGATATCAAGTGTTTCAAGTGCCTTAGCTATGGACACACCGCCCATGAGTGTCTAAGCAAAAAGAGTACGTACACTAATGACTTGGGGAAGTCTCAACTGAAGAACAGAATGAGGGGGCCAGATAGAAAGTGTTAATATCAAGAGGAGGAAGACAATGATGGAACAATTGATGATAGAGTAGTAGTGGGATAAAATTGTTCATTACTAGGTGTTGCTAAAAGGTCTTTGAGTTCCCAAGCCAATAAAGAAGTAGATCACCAATAAAGGAAAAATATTTTCTATATAAGATGTTCGGTTAACAACATGTCTTGTAGTGTCATAGTTGATAGTGAGATTGCACCAATGTAGTTAGTGCTAGCTTGGTCAAAGATTTGGGGATAGAAACAAAGAAGCAGCCCAAGTCCTATATGATGGTTTGCAAGGAAACAAAGAGCATGCTTGCGGGAACAAAAAAACAGAGGGAAAAAAAACTAGGCTTAATAGCAGCATGGAAGCGTTTAGACCATACCTTTGCATGCCTTAAATCTCTTAGCCTGTGAAAGAATGGATTGAACCATAGAAATAGCCCGTTCTTGTCCGCTTGATGAAGCTTCCGGTTGGTTCGAATCCCGCTAATCTCCTACTTCGCCTCGTTTGCATGAACACCAAGCTTTACGGATCACGGAATATTCCACTGCCTCAATCCTTGTTGGTGAAACAAATGGTAAGGAGGAGTGGTCTCAATCCTTCTTGATTCTATTACTATTGATTAGCAAAGCACTAAGAATAACAAGAGAAAGGAGACTCACGAGAGAGAGAGAGAGAGAGAGAGAGAGGCTTAGGGAAAATTAGGGGTTTTTTCCTTTCCAAGAGGCATGAGTTCTTATTTAGCTAAACCTAGGTCTCTAATATCTTATAATAATATCCTTCGAGATATGATATTTCAAACACCCGGATGTTATCAATAGAATAAGTTTGGCTTAACCCTAAACTCTTCTGAATTGTATCTCAAAGAAACCCTATGGTCCAAGCTATTAGGTTAAAATAATATTTATTAATTTTTTTGGACCTAAAAAGCCCAAAATAATAAACATTAATTATTTATTTCCTAGGCTTGTAAATATAACCCAATAAATAATTAATGAGCCCAAATGAACCAAAAATAATTAACCTTTAAATATTTATTTCTTGGGCTTATATAAATAACCCAATAAATAATTAATCATTAATTATTTCCCTCTAGTTTAAGCCCATGTTAATTTTCTAATTATTCAAACTAGACTTAGGCCCTGAATAATTAATTAACCAATTAAACCAGATAATAAATTTCTCTCAACTCATTTTTATTTATTTGTTTTTATTCCAGTCTAATAATAAATTAGACTTCCTAAATAAAATAAAATAAAATTCTCTTTAACTGAGACCAATTCCTCAACCCAAAATTAATTAAGACTTACGGGCTATTCCGAGGATCAAAAAGACATATCGCCTTGTGATAGGGGCTAAATTAGTCATACTTTTTCTAGTTATTTGAGGTTCTTTTGTGATACATTTTATTCAATAACTAGTCATATTCCTTCATATTTAAGATTTTACCCTTGGAAAGGTATTTTGTTCATTATTATAGATTTTTGGGTAAAACGAAACAAAAACATCGCAGAATAGAATAGAGGCGGTGTTGGCTAGGATAGAGGAATCGGCGCCGGCCATGCACTGTTGACATGAACATCGAGGCGATGAAAAATTGGTAAAATAGAGCAAACATAGTGGAACTGGTGCCAGCTCTAGTGGCCAAGGCGGTGCCAATTGTATTCTACAATACATTGTGCAGAATTCGAAAAATCGGCGAACGAGTAGAGAACCAGAACACAACTGGCGCCAGCTCCAAGAGCCAAGGCGGCGCCGGTTGTGCTCTGAGGAAAATGCGGAGCTTTGATTTTTCTACGTGGTTTTTGGTAATCTATGGAGTTTTAGTACTTTCCTACTTCTACTCGGCCCAGAACATTACACCAACGAGTTTAGCCACTTCCCAAGCCTATAAATAGATGGAAAACACAAGGAAAATGAGAGAATTCATTGATTATTATAGAAAATCGCTCAAATCAAAGAAGGAATTCTTGAATTCAAGGAGGGTTGTGTAAGAAGGTCTTCAAAGGGAGAAGAAGGAGGCTTGTCTATGAGTGCTTTCTTTTACTTTGTTTTCTTTTTCTTGAACAATGATATGTTAATTGTTTTATTGTAATTCGACATTGTTTTAGATATTCATGATTTTTAGGGTTATTTGATCTTTTGATTAATTGATTGTTATTCTTGGTATTTAATTACTTGGATTGATTACGAGATTGATTGATTGTTTCTTTCTATTGACTTGCTTGGGAAAAGGGGTTGATGGAGGTTTTAATTGATTAATTTCATATTTTTTGTCTCTTAACTTGCATGGGAAAGGGATTAATTACTAAGAACTGGTAATTAAAGGTTAATTGATGTCTGTCAGAGTATGGATTCATTGGTTAATTTCATGTTTTAAGTTTGCCAGAGTATGAAAATTTAATCAAGGATTGTGTTTAATGCATCTTTTGAGTGAATTAGTTGAGACAGAGTATGTGATGCTAATTTGTCTAGAAAATAGTGATTTCATGGATTGGGAAAGAAGTGAGTCTACTTTCATCCTTCATGATGCCAAGAGAATAATTAGTATAATAATGATTGGATACTTTAAGATCATGTTTGTCTAAACAATGGTTTGAGTTATATAATTCTCCATCATTGGCATGTATATATTTTATTTTATTTTATTTATTTTATTTCATTTTCACTTTATTGAGTCGGTTAAACAATGAAAGAGAAGTGATTAATGCATACTTGTTCCTTGAGGATCGATACTCGTTTGAACCCTATGCTATGTTAATGTTGAGTACGCTTGTTCATATGTGTAATTTTGGGTTAACGTTTTAATGTAAACTTGATTGGGAATGTGCTTAGTTTTTATATGATTGTTATATCCAAATCCATACGCATCAAGTTTTTGGTACCGGGGATAAATCTGTGTTTATTGGTTTAATAATTCTTTTCTTATGCCAAAAACATCAAGTTTTTTGCGCCGTTGCCGGGGAATAATATCATGAAAGCTTAAATTTTGTTGATTTAACCATGTAAATATGTAAATACGTAAATATATAAATTATGTACACTTGTTCTTTTCGCAAAAAGGTGCTATCGTTTGTATTTTATGTATTTGTGTATACCATTGTAATCTAACCTACTAACTTTGACTATGTTCTATTAACTAACTTTGTAATATTGTAATTTGGTTTTAATCAATAATTCTATTATCTAAATTACTTCTTATTTTCTTAGGTGTTATCCTTGGTACATGACCCGGAAATCCGAAGGCGAGATAGTTGATTTTGACTCTGAATTCGAAAGGACATTGTCAAAGATTCGTCGGACAATCCAAAGGAACTTGATCGTCAACATGGATGCTGCTCAAAATAATAATGTTGGGAATGATAGGAGGGTTGTGGATGACTTTGTGTAACCCACAATCTCGGGCATAGGCTTGAGTATCATTAGGCCTAGGGTAGATGCAAACAATTTCGAAATAAAGCCCAACATTATCCAAATAGTTCAAAATATGGTTTAATTTGATGGGCTACCTAAAGAAGATCCCAATGCTCATTTAGCTAGTTTCCTTGAGATTTGTGATACTTTTAAGATGAATAGTATTTTTGAGGATTCCATAAAGTTAATACTTTTTCCTTTTTCTTTGAGGGATAGAGCCAAATCTTGGTTAAAGTCTTTACCTACAGGTTCCATCACTACTTGAAATGCCCTAACTAAAAAATTTTTGGCCAAATATTTTCCTCCAGTTAGGACAGCCAAACTTAGGAACGTGATATTTGCCTTCTAACAATTAGATTCTGAGCCTTTACATGAAAGTTGGGAGAGATTTAAGGAGATGCTAAGGAAATACCCACACCACGGATTTGAGCTAGGAATGCAGATGCTTATCTTTTTGAATGGCCTCACGTTCACAACACGGCAAGTGGTGGACTCTTTTGCAGGGGGTTCCATCAATTATAAGTCCCCGGAATAGGTATTTAAGCTTATTGAAAATTTAGCTTCTAATGACTATTCTTGGGAAAGTGCAAGGTCTAGAGCTTGTGTGCAAGGAGTACACAAAGTGGATGTTGTGGTAGCATTAGAGGCTAAGGTGGACACCTTAACTCAAAAAATGGAACAGATGGTGATACCTCAAGGCCAGGTTTTAAACGTAAGTTGCGATTTCTGTGGAGAAGGACACCCCAATCATGAATGCCAACATATGGGGTCACTCCAAGAAACTTCAGAACAAGCGACTTTTGCAGGTAATGTCCAGCCAGGTGACAACCCTTATAGCTTTACCTATAACCATGGTTGGAGAAATCAACCTAATTTTTCTTGGAGCAATAAGAATCAACCTAGGCAAAGATCTTTCAATTTTGGAGGCAATCAAATGAACCAAAACCCCATGACCAAGCAGCACCTTCAAAGCCATCATTGGAAGAGTTGATTGGCCAATTGGTAAGTATAATGGAGAATAAGTTCCAAGGAGTTCATGTGACAACACAAAACCTAGAGGCCTTCATGCACAACTTGGAAAACCAAATTGGTTAGTTAGCTAAACTACTAGGAGATTGTCAAGTTGGGACATTGCCAGGAAGTACTGAGGAAAATCTATGGGATCAAAGCTGTGGAAAGCATTGAAGCTACATTTTTCGTTTACTTTACTTTTCGTTTTGTGATTGAGACAATTTTTACTTCTACCATTTTGATTAATTATTTTTCATGAATTATAGTGCATTGTTCATCATTATTGTGTGTTTCTCATTAAACAAAAAAAGAATAGTTTGGAGAACCGGACAGAACCAGGCCGACGCCGGCTCCAAGAGCCAGGACCGACGCCGGTTCATGTTGGGTGAGGCGCAACTTATAGGCCATGTTGGCCACTTTTTCTTCAAAATATCCAAACTCCCTCTCAAATTCTCTCTAACCCGCACCGGCTTCACATCCTCCACTTCCCAAAATTTCATTTTTCACCTCCTAAACACTTCTATAACATCTATTTACCTCTCTTTTGTTGATCCTATGAATTAAAATCCTCAAATTCTTCCATTTTTCACAACAACATCACATTCAATCCACAAGCAAGGGGCTTAGATTTTTGCAAAAAGCTTACATATTTTGCTTTATCCTGCATACACGAGCACAAAGGTATGATTTTTCTTCAATTCCTACGGTTAAAATGGTGTAGATGACTTTTTCTAATTTTAAGGACAATGTTGGCAAAAAATTGGGATTGTGTATGCTATTTTAAATTATGCATTACTCATTGAGCTTCATGAGTTGGACTAGATTAGCAGTTAATAATTCTTTGATACTTGATTCATGCATATGATCATTAAGGGCTTTATGCATATAGCTAATGGTGGAATTATGGCTATTTGTGATGAATGACTATAGGCTATATATGGAACTTGCACTGTTTTTCACGTAATTCCATGATGATGCCTTCATTAACATAATCATGTCTACTTACATGCATTAAGGATATTCAACACGTTTATACTTTACAGTGAACTCTACATGTATTGTAGTAGGTTGTGTTGAATTGATTGGAGGGGATTGAATTGATTGTTGGTTGGAGTGTGATATATATTGAAGGAGTTTCGATTTTGTGGATTGTGAGATTGGTTGAGGGTTGAGTGAGATTTAAGGAGTGTGTTTGTACAGGGTAGTTGGCCCCGTGTAAGTCTTTGAGCTCACTTGTTCTCTCTTCCTATTTTCCCCACTCCTTGATACCATGTCTAGAGCAAGGGGTCATTCTTCTAAAAGGGCGAGGGCTTCCTCTTCCTCAACCCCTTCATCTGTCGATCCTTCATTACTTAAACCTATTGAGTTTATAGATGCATCTTGTGAGGAATGGTACAATAGGAGAGCATCTAATAAAATCATTGTCGAGCGTATTTTCTCACCTACCCTAGACCATGCACTTAAATTGGGAATGATGTTTAGAAGGCTAGGATGGGGCTCGATAGTACAACTGAAAGGGAAGTATTATCCGGTGCTCAGAAAGGATTTTTATGCTAATATGGTTGACAAGGGCAATAAACACCTTCCCCATATTGAAATGAGAGTGAAAAGAATCCCCATTGTTATCACCTAAAATTAATTAGCTAACCTCCTCTAGGTATTTGACTATGATTCTTGGTAAGGGATAGACGTGAATAATCAAAAAATTCTTTCTAACCCAAATTGGGATGCTAGCAGGACTAGAGCCACACTAGAGTTGTATAAGCATAATGCCTTTCAAGCCAATAGTTTCTATTCAAACAACGATCTTGCTACCAACTTTAGAGCTCTAGTCGATATGTTTGGGTTCAATGTTGTACCTTATGCTAGTGGTTTCAATGAGACCCGACTTATTGACCTTTATATTTTGCATTGGATGAAGAACACACTGCCTATCCCTATTGCACCATTGATCATCCAATCCATTAGGGATGTTGTTCATCATCGTCTCTCTACAAAAGCCTTCATTTTTCCCTTGGTTATAATGAAAATTTTGAAAGACTTTAGTGTTAGTCTTGAGGGAGAACTAATGGAGGCTACCACTGAGCACAATATGGTGACAGAACAAATGTTGGCAAGTTGTGGGTACAAGTACAACCCGGAATTGAAAAAATGGCTAACTCCCTTCGAGGTTAGACATCCCAATCAGGTAAGGCCATCCACAGTGGAAGAGGAGCACCCACCACCACCGGCACATGCATGAGCTAGCAGTTCTTTGTCCCAACCCCGGACTGACTTTGAGACTATCGTGCTGGGATGCCTAGACTAGCAAATGGAGGTGCTCCTACACTTGCAGGGTACTATGGATGACATGGCGAGACGATAAGCTACTATGGAACAGCACTTGGCCAATTTGAGGCAGCATTCTTCTAGGCCACATGGTGGTGAGGGAACTTCTACACCAGCTGATGTTGATAAGGATGATGATGATGCTTGTCCATATTTTCTAGATCACTCTTGTTTTTCCTTTCTCTTTTAATGTGTTTTTTTAGTAGTTTTTGATCTTTTTCTTTTGTGTACTATTTTCTCTTTTATTTTGGATTTATTTTCCATTCTAGTTTTTATGCTTTGGTATCTCTTTTGTATGTTTCTTTTTAGGTACTTTGCTAATGTCTCGTTCTTCAAGCATTCAGCTTTTGTACAGCACAATGCACAATGAATAGAAGTTTGTTTTTCTTATCTCTTCTTCTTTATATTTCTGGTCCCATGGCATGGTTTATTCTTCGTTATATTTATTTGGCCATTGAGGACAATGTCCAGTTTAAGTGTGGGGGAGTGATTTGATTGACAATTCTTTTATACATATACTTTAGCCTTCTTGGGAGCAAATATTTTGAGCAAATTTTTCAAAATTTTTCAGATTTTCTATGCAATTTCAAGCTATATTTTTAGTGTGTGTCTTTATGATGGATTATAGAGCATATGTTCTAGATCATTTATGGCTTATGCATGACTTTTTGCACTCACTTGGACTAAGTAGTTCTTGATCAAATGCTTCGTATTGTTCTTAAACCTGTTTTTCTACTAAAATTCATGGAGTATTTTAGAACTTATTTGAATACCTCTCGAGATGAAATAAGAAAGATAATCATGATTTAACTTAGTGATGACGGTAATAGGCATTCTTTGGATAGTTTGAGCTTTTCAAGCCTACCTATTGTTATATTATCCTTAGTTCTTATTTTGAACATAAATTGTTGATTTCTTTCATTAAAACCCATCACAATACTTTGTCCATTACTTGTTTTTGAGAGTTTGAATATTTTCCAAATCTTTATGCTCTTGATGGATGAAAGTATATATAAGAGAATGTTGAGGAAGAATACTTGAAAAGGATCATAACTTGTTACTTTCAGTCATGCATCAATAGTGACTTGAGCTGGAAAGAGAAAAAAAGAAAGCAAAGAAAGAGAAGAAAAAGAAAAGAGAGATTAAAAACAATAGAAGAAAAGAAACATCTGCTAGAAAAGATGGAAAGAAAGAAATTGAGAAAGAAAAGAAAAGCAGCAGTAAGAGTGAAAAGAAAAGAGGAGTGAAAGAAAAGAAAATTGAAAGGAAAATGAGAGAAGAAAGATCACAAGATGAATGGTGATTGAGTTGTAAAAGTTAAGGCTTTGACACCATTGCTAGAAATATGAGTGATCTTGTGAAAAATAAAAAAGAATTAATGAAGAGAGTAAAAAGATGAGAAGACGAAGAGAGAAAAAAAAAAGGAAAAATGCAGGATTTGCTTGAGTTGAGTTGTAATTGCTGAATAAAGTTATGGTTTGATTGATTTCTGGAATAGAATAGCAAGAAGAGTTTGGAAATTATTGACTCATTTTGTTTATCCTTTTCTTGTGAACTCTTAGCTTCTTTGATATTTGAATCTCCTATATCCTTTGTTTGATAAGCTACATTACAAGCCTTTAGCCTTACATTACCAGCTTGAAAGTCGTACTTAACATAAGTAGAATCATGATATATCTCGGATTAATGGAGAGAGTGTATGAAAAGTAAGCCTATGGAATGCATTGTTAGTGTTATGCCCTAGAGGTAATCACTTGTATATTGTATATAACACATTTTATTTTAATAAAAGACATTATTTATCTTACAGTTTCTTTTGTTTACTTTAGGTAATATAACTGTTTGGTAAAGTCTATAGTGCAACACTGATGGAGATCATGATATGAGATTCCTACTACACTGGATGGTGTTAGTACTTAAATAGTCCATAGTGATATTATTAATGAGACAGGACATCATTATTACGTCAAGACTAGCATGTGTTAGACTTCCTGATTTGATTAGGCAGTGGTTCTCATAACTGTGAGTATTAAGATACTTAAAGTTAACACATGAATACTTGTTAATGGAACAAGTTCATTGGATGACCTAGCTATGAGATAATCATATAGATAACTATTTAGTGCCAGTGATATAATCTCAATATAGCAAACGTACAAGTATTCTTAGACTTGAGATCTCCAAGGTACTTTATTTGCTTAGCTTTGTACTTTGATTCCAATCTCCGGAGCTCGATTGAGGGCTGCTTATGGGATAGATATTGGATACATTGTGAGGTAAATAAAAGTAGTTGAGAGGGTCAATAAAGGATTCACCACTTCTAGTAGTAGGGGAGAATATCTCATGGCCACTTATAGGAATTACTATTCGGAAAGTCCTTGGCCAAGGCGATTGTGTATTGGAAACAGTTTCCATTGATACACATCTAGAGTAGTAGGTTCCTGGTATAAGTACTATTGTATTCGGGCCAGAATTAATTCTGGAGGGAGTTAGCACTAATTCTGTACTCCAAGCCGAATGAGATATTGTATGGTGAAAGGAGTTAATTGCACTGAAGTTTGTTATTGAAGGGTTCATGTCAAGCCACTTAACTTTCTGGACTCTTGAGTGTTCATGATGTATTGTTAGATACCGCTCATGATCTGGGAATATGGGTTTATTAATTAATGAATTAATAATCTAATCCTGATTAGAATTAATATGATTAATTCTAATTAATTATGGATTATTAATATCAAAGATGTTTGGATTAATTCATGTTAGCTACCAATTGACTAGGAAACCTACTAGGTCACACATAATAGCGGATTATATACGCAAGATGTTATTTGATAACATAGTGGGGTTGATTGAGAGAAACAGAAGTTGTAGTGGATAAATTATAATTAGTTATAATTTGTAGTCCAAGTTGTAATTGTGAGAACTTGATATTTCCAATTACAATTAGGGAATTCTAATAGGATTAGAATTCTCAATTTTAGCAGGATTTTTGTGTGATTTAATGGATACACACAAAACCCTAGGTGAGGGTGATTGTCACGCCACACAACTAAGACACACGATCTTCTCTCTCTCTCTCTCTCTCTCTCTCTTATTTTGCTGAAAACGAAAATAGCCCTAGCCGACTTAGTGTTTTTGCTAGCACAGAAAACTTCGTGCTTGAGTATTCCTCTGTGTGGATTACTGTTAGAGATAATCACACACTGTGATTATAGTGGTTAGACGTCCAACTCTCGTGGAGTTGAGCATAAGAGGATTGCTGGATCGCGCCTCGACTTGAAGAAGATCAATTTTGTTCTTCGGATGATCAAACAAAGGTAAAAAGCTGTTACCTTTATTATCATTATATCTTGTTTTTCACACATAGATTGGTCCTGGGAGGGTATCTCGTTTTATTTTTCGCTGTGCCGAATAGGATACAAGCCTGAGATACCCAACATGCATATTCTTTTTGAACTAAATTCTTTTCAATGGTTTGAAAGTATTGTTAAGTCTTAAGATGGTTTTACTAAGTCATTTATTACTTACAGAAGTCTTGCATTTGTTGTGAAAGATATAGCAACATGTGTTTTATGCTCTTGAATAAAGAAAGCATTAGAGATATTGTTTTCAAATTGATTGAGCAATTTGATGAAACCTTGTGTTTTCCTATTTGTTCTTGATACTTTGCTTGAGGACAAGCAAAGAGCTAAGTGTGAGGGAATATGATAAGGGCTAAATTAGTCATACTTTTCCTAGGTATTTGAGATTCTTTTGTGATACATTTTATTCAATAACTAGTCATATTCCTTCATATTTGAGATTTTACCCTTAGAAAGGTATTTTGTTCATTATTACAGATTTTTAGGATAAAATGAAGCAAAAACGTCGTAGAACAGAATAGAGGTGGTACCGGCTAGGGCAGAGGAACCGGCACCGGCCATGCACTGTTGACACGAAGTTTGAGACAACAAAAAATTGGTGAAATAGAGCAAAACAGAGTGGAATAAGCGCCGGCTCCAGTAGCCAAGGCGGCACCGACTGCATTCTGGAATACATTGTGTGGAATTCGAAAAATCGGCGAATGAGTAGAGAACCAGAACACAACTGGCACCGGCTCCAAGAGCCAAGGCGGCACCAGCTGTGCTCTGAGGAAAAGGCGGGGCTTTGATTTTTCTACGCAGTTTTTGGTGATTTATGGAGTTTTAGTACTTTCTATAACACCCCACCTTTTTACTTTCGGTTGGTTACTACCTATAATAGGATGGGAATTTATATCAACAGCCAGAACAAAAGTTGAACGGTGTATTGAGATGAACACTCTGGAGAAATAAAATTTTGTCGGGACCTGGATGTAATTATTGGATTTGTTTTACCCGAACTCTAAATTTTTGGAAGGCTATTAAGATTAAAAGAATAAGAATTTTAGGGTACTTTAGAAAGAGAAATTGATCAGTGCAATGAGGCGCACGTTTTGGTGCGAATTATGCAGCCCAGGGTATCGGGGGCATTTTCGTCATTTTGACCGCGCTCGCGACTTTGACCGCAAATTTGACCAAGTAGAGAGGGAATTGAAGAATTTAAGTGTTACCAATGGATACAGTGGAATTTTTGGAGTTGGGTAGTGAAATAAAATATTTTTTATTACAGACCCGATTTTGGTCATTTCTGAAGAAAATGAAAAATTAAGGTTGGAAATGGGACGTGTGGCTTCTTATAATTGGTGGGTGAAAATAAGTGTCGTTTAGTGATTGGTTAATGAGGCCAAGTGTTTCTATTTGATTGGTCGTGATAAAAAAAACAAGGAAGAAGAAAAAAAAAAGAATGGCCCACAAGAAATAAATAAGAATGGTTCACAAGAAATACATAAGGATGGCCCACAAACATGAAAATTTTGACCAAGTTGGACCACCTTTTGACTTCATTTAACCAAGCTTAATTAAGCTAATCTTGATTTGAGTAAGTTAATCAAGGTTGATTATGCATGGCCATGCAAGATTGGAAAATATCTATAATGTTCTAAGAGTTTCTACCTTTTTCTATAAATTTCTTTAAGGTTCTAGAGCACTCTAAAGTTTTCCATAAGTTTCTACAAGTGATGAGTCATCACCTAAAGCTTTCTAGAAATTGTGGTTCATCATTCCATGTGTACCAATTACATTTCAAAGCTTCCTACTCAAGAGTCCTACATAAGCCATGACAAAAGCATGTGATGTAAGGCATTACATAAGCAAAGCTTCCTATACAAGCCTTCTAACATCTATAAATAGGCCATGAAGGCCAACTAAAATGGCTTTAGAAAGCCAGAATTTAGGAGCAAACAAGAGAGAAAAGGGAGAAGAGAAAAGAAAAGGAAATAGAGAAGAAAGAGAGGGAGAAACAGGAAATAGAGAGGAGAGAAAGAGAGAGAGAAAAGCAAGAAGATGCTTGGACTGTCCAGCCTTCAAATGCAGCAAAGAAAAGGTAAAGATCTACCTTACTTGAAGTAAAGTTATTATATAAAGCATGGAGATCATTTTGGTATATATATTGTGAGAAGTTTATGTGTGATAGTTAGGTGAAGTTGTATGAAAGCTGTCCTTGTGTGCAGAAAATTCTGGGAGGTTTAATGTTCAGTAAATATGTAATGTTTCTGGATTTGAACCAATCAGGTATATATCTTTGTAGCTAAGGATCATAGAGACATTTTAGAACAAGTTTGATGTTAATCGGATTTACGGATCAAAAGTTATGGTGAAAATAGTAAAAGGTGCCAAATCAGTGACGGGATTTTTACTACTAGAACTTTGTGTACAAAAATGAACATAATGGACAATAGAATTGGTACTCCATGAATTGGAACTAGTAAAGGAATGTCTTAAGGATATTTTACAATTGGTTTGACATCATTTGGATTTGTGGATTAAAAGTTATGGGCAAAACAAGTTAGGGTGTCAAATTGGAAAATTGCAGAATGTTAAGGAAAGAATGAATAGTGAAACTAAGTCAAAACTACTGAGGCTGTTTTTGCCCAGTACCATGATGCTGGAATGAGAAACCTAAAAATGGCCTATACTGAATTAAATTTAAGAGTCTCACGGTCATTTTGGTATATCATGGAGCCAAATCGGAGCTGTAAATTAAAAGTTATGTGCCAAACAAATGGTGTGTCAAACCAGTGAAATTCAAGAAAAGTAGTCCGAAAATGAATGGACTTAAGGGTCATTAATTATGTGATTTTGGACAAAAAAATTAGGGAAACATGAAGTGAATCCCTTTTTTTATGAAGTGAGGAAGGATGTGGAAAAAGTAAAATGAAAGAATTGATCAAACGATGGAAAAATGATGCGAACGAAAGTTGAACATTTTTCTTAAGCATCGGCTAACCGTCGACCCCAACGGCTAAACGACGGTTGAACGTCGGCTAACTGTCGGGCACGTCGGCTACCCGACGGCTATTTTTTGGCCAAACACCAATTGACCCGAAAACAATGTTTGGTGTAGATTTAGCGACAAACAGCTAACGAAATGTCAAAAACGGTAGGAACGGAGGTTAGACGGTCGTGAACGGAATGAGAGGCTTAGGACACGAGGTGAGTCCCATTGATTTCTAAACCTTTTGAAAGGCTAGTGTGCTTTGATTTTCTATGAAATGCTATGTTTTACGCCATTTTGGAAATCCTTGAATATGTTTAAGGTTTACATGAGCAACATTTGCTTTTATGCTATTTTGGACTCGAATAAATTTCATATTCAGCTTGGAAACCTTCATGGATTTTTAAAACACGAATTTTGTGAATTTAGTCCTTTTTGGATTAAATATTTGGAATTTCTAAAAGGTGATAAATTTTGGAATCGGGTATTTGGAGAATAATCCAAGTATCCTTATTGGACTATTTTATGAAAACTCTGGAACTCGGGTATTCGGTAAATGACCGAAATATCCTTATTGGAGCTTTTGGGAATATTTTTCAAATTGGGTTAGGGTAAAATGACCCGGATACCCTCAAAAAGTCTTTGGAATCTGGCATGGGTGAAATGACCCGAATACCCTTGGAAAAAATGACTTTTGTGATCAAGTACGGCCCCAGAAAATAAGAAATGTTTTGATTTGGAAATCCTGCGGGATCAGATAACCCTCTAGCCTGATTAGTCAGATGGGGTTGGTATTGTTGCGTTGAGTACTCAACAGGGACTTTGATCTTTGTACTAGCCCATGTTAGAGATAGACGACCCCAAGTAACTTGATCAGTTTTGGGGATTGTCTTACTCCAAATAGGGCGACAAGACATTGTGATGAGTCGTCCCCGGCTAGCTATTGTGAGTCCGGCAATTGCCTGTTATTATGATTGGTGGGTTGTTCACATGAGACCGAGTGGGGACATTCGGTGTGTTCAACCCCTTGCCACCTCGATGGTGATTGATGTCAGGATTGGGACCCCTGGCTTATGGTGGCAAGTAAAAGATCCCTAAGTGCATGGTGAGGTACATTGGTACGCTGCTCACCCTTCCGGCATGACACGGGTGACGTGCTGTAAGGCGCAGTCCCTGGCATAAGAGACCGTGTAGCCGAAGGCGAAGTTCTTTGAACTTTGCACGCGGGACGCACTTCTAGATGGGGAAGAACCCGCATTTAATTAATTGGGGGCCGTGTGTTTGAAAATTACTGTTTTTCAAACGTATATGATAAAATGACCTGAATTTATCAATCATTGCTATTTTCCCTGTTATATAATTTACTTCAGCAAAGATTTTGAAAATCGACTCTCTCTTAAGGGAAACACTGGCACACACACGGGACTCACTGGGTGATTTTTCACTCACACGTGTCTTTTATCTTTTTTTTTTTTTTTTGTAGGATCCGGAATTGGAAGAACCTACGGATAGTGGACGATACCACAGTGAAAGCAGAATAGGTCTGGATGTCTCCTCTTTGGACCTTATATACTCTGTTGATTATTCGTTATAAAGTCCCCTTGTCTGGGTATCTGGACGGGGCAACACCCAATATTGGTATGCTTCCGCTGTTACCTTCAATAGGGGTGTTACACTTTCCTACTCCTACTTTCCTACTTTCCTACTTAATGGAGGTTTCAATTGATTAATTTCATATTTGTTGTCTCTTAACTTGCTTGGGAAAAAGGGGTTAATTGCTAAGAATTGGTAATTAAAGGTTAATTGATGTCTGGCAGAGTATGGATTCATTAGTTAATTTCATGTTTTAAGTTTGCCAGAGTATGAAAATTTAATCAAGGATTGTGTTTAATGCATCTTTTGAGTGAATTAGTTGAGACAGAGTATGTGATGTTAATTTGTCTAGAATATAGTGATTTCATAGATTGGGAAAGAAGTGAGTCTACTTTCATCTTTCATGATGCCAAGAGAATAATTAGTTATGATAATGATTGGAAACTTTAAGATCATGTTTGTCTAAATAATGATTTGAGTTACATAATTCTCCATCCTTGACATGTATATATTTTCTTTTCTTTTTTATTTCGTTTTCACTTTATTGAGTCGGTTAAACAATGAAAGAGAATGGATTAATGCATACTTGTTCTTTGAGGATTGACACTCATTTGAATCATATGCTATGTTAATGATGAGTACGCTTGTTCATATGTGTAATTTGGGATTAATGTTTTAATGTAAACTTGATTAGGAATGTACTTAGTTTTTATATGATTTTTATACCAAAATCTATACGCATCACCTTGGCTACTAAAATGACCAGAATTCCCTTGCTATATAAACAGCTGTATATGCATTTTAAATATTTTCTAATATTACCATAAGGAAATATTGACCTCAAGGACAATGTTTTGTTAGTAAAGTCTCCAACCTACAGGTGAAATGACTAAAATACTCCTCTACATATTGTCGTACATTTAGAGAGGAAAAATTGTACTAAGACTTCTCTAAATGACATCTACCATTATTAGACTTCTAGTCCAATGATCCACGACTTCCTGGAGTATTTCCACTTTCCAAAGGAGCTGCCTCAAAGCAAACATCCAAGTCAGGTTTCCTAGGGCCCTGGACATTTTAGATCATTCAGATAACCACAAGGGGCGATATCGTATAGAAACTATCTTGTACAAGTTTGTCTTAACTAATTAGTTACATATACCCAATACACAAGTATATTGGTTCTACCATAGAACCTCAACTATAGCATATCAAAGTATATACTTCTAACTTCGTCAGACCACCAACTCATACTCAAGTCGTAGAGTACTAGTCCACGTTGTAGCAGTAGTAGTTTAGGTTTCTACCAGATAATACTTTAAGAAACCACTACTATAGGTCCTATTCTACGTATTCAAAATACGCTTATGTCACAAAGTGAGTGGCCTACTCACTGGCCAAGGGTAAGCCATTCCCTATTGGAATTCATAATATAATAACTTAAACATTATGAGATTCTCATTCCCATCAATAGGTTAAGAACAAATGTTTATGTGTTTAAATAACTCGTGATCCATACCTTACTGTAAAAGGCCACCATTCACATGGATCACTTATTTAAACACAATTGGTCTTTTCCAAAAAAAATTGTGTACAAATAAAAAGTAAATTCACAAACGATTTCTGAAAATAAATTCTTTTATTAAAATATTCGACTTTTACATTAGAAATCTAGTCTAAGAGTGCATACTTTCCAACACTATAGACTTCATTGGTTGAATAATAGTGGGCAATTGAGGGTGAACAAGAAAGCATTAATGTTGTTTAATATGGTGCAATACAAGGATAAGGTTTTGTGTGATGTTGTACCTATATAAGTAGAGCACTTACTTCTAGGAAGACCTTAGCATTACGATAAGCATATGAAACATGATAGGAGGAGGAATACCTATGCGGTTTACAAGGTGGGAGTGAAGTATGCTTTACTTCTATTGACTCTAAGTGAGGTTAACAATGATCAAAAGATTATGAGCGAAAAAGAAAAGAAGAAGAGTGTGGAGTGTGAAAAATAAAAGTAAGAAATAGAGAGAAAAGAAATTGAGTAGAAAGAAAAAGAGATGAGAGAAAGATTAGAGGGATGAAAACTTTTCATATCAAAGACAAGAGTGATCAAAAAGAGAGTAGAGGAAAAAGAAAAGTGAATATCTATGCTAAGAAAAGTGAAATAGTAAATGCCATTGAAGCAAAAGAGCCCATTTTACTTCTTGTTTTCAAAGAGATATTTACCACTACTAACAACAGTCTTTCTACTAATGAGTTGCTTTCTTCTTTGCCTCAAGCAATTACAACTATTATTCAAGAGTTTAAAGATATTTTTCTTAAAGCAACACCTAGAGCCTTGACATTACTAAGAGGAATAGAACACCAAATTGACTTTGTTCCTAGAGCTATCATTCCAAATCGGCTAGCTTATAGAAGCAATCCAGAGGTAAAAGAGCATTAATGACAAGTGGAAGAATTGTTGGCAAAAAGGACATTCTAGGGAAAGTTTAAGGCCTTGTCTAGTTCTGGTATAATTGGTGCCAAAGAAGAATGGGACATGGAGAATGTGCATTGATTGTAGGGTAGTTAACAATATCACGGTAAAGTATCACTACCTAATTCCAAGATTTGATGATTTACTTGATGAGCTTTATGATGCGTGTGTATTTTTTAAAATTGATCTAAAGTTGGATTATTATCAAATCAGGATTAGGGAAGCTAATGAATAGAAAGCTGCTTTAAAAATAAAATAAGGTTTATATGAGTGGCTCTTTATGCCCTTTGGTCTTTCTAATACTCCAAGTACTTTTATGCATTTGATGAACTATGTGTTAAAAGAATTCATTGGCAAATTTGTGGTAGTCTGCTTTGATCTATAGCAAGTCATTTAAGGATTATTTTGGGTATCTTAAAAGTATTCTTGGGGCACTTCATAGGAAGAAATTTTATGCAAACTTTAAAAAATGTTCTTTTTATTTGAAAATGATCATATTTTTTTGGCTATGATGTGAGTTCATAAGGAATTGAAGTTGATAAGGAGAAAGTGAAAGCTATTTAGGAGTGGCCAACCCCTACCATTATTACCGAAGTGAAGAGTTTCCATGACCTTTCTAGTTTTTATAGGAGGATAATTAGAAACTTTAGCACCATAGTCACTCCCTTGATTGAAATTGTTAAGAAATCTATTTGGTTTAAGTGGGAGGATAGCCAAGAAAAAGCCTTCACCACCCTTAAAGAGAAGTTATGCCAAGCCCCACCACTTTCCTTACCAAACTTTGAGAGAGCCTTTGAGGTGGAATGTGATGCAAGGGGGTTAGGATAGGAGCTTACTCAAGACCAAAGATCAATTGCCTATGTTAGTGAGAAACCTTTCGGGGCAATATTTAACTATTTGACCTATGATAAAGAACTTTACTCCCTAATGAAAACTTTGAATCATTGGTAACATTTCCTTCTTTCTAAAGAGTTTGTCATCTACATCGACAACGAAATCCCTTAAACACCTAAATGGGTAGCACAAATTGAACAAAGAACACGGTAGATGGTTGGAGTTCAAAGCAACGTTTCCATATATCATTAGGAACAAGAAAGGTACGGACAATGTTGCGGCGGATGCACTCTCACGAAGGTATGCTTTTCTTAACACTTTAAATGCTAGGCTACTTGGTTTTGAATTGTTGAAAGACTTGTATGCAAATGATGAGGATTTTGGTAACATATTTCTTGCTTGTGAAAAGGGTGCTTTCAAGAAATTTTATTGGCATGAGGGATTTTTGTTTAAAGAAGTAAAGCTTTGTGTGCCTAAGAATTTAGTTAGGTTGTTGCTAGTTAAGGAAGCACATGAAGGTTTAATGGGATACTTTGGTAGAGCCAAAACCCTTGACATTCTTCGAGAACATTTCTTTTAGCGTAAGAGAAAAATAGATGTTGACAGGTATTGTGGACAATGTATTACTTACAAGAAAGCTAAGTCTACTTCCATACCTTACGTGCTATACACTCATTTACCCATTCCTCTTGTGCCTTGGGTTGATATCTCTATGGACATTATTTTGGGTTTACCAAGAACCAAGAATGGAAGGGATTCAATTTTTGTTGTTGTGGATCATTTTTCTAAGATAGCACATTTCATAGCTTACTAAAAAACTAATGATACTTCTTACATTGCCAATTTGTTCTTCAAAGAAGTGGTGAGATTGCATGGGATTCCAAATACTGTTGTCTCTAATAGAGATTCTAAATTTCTTAGTCATTTTTTGTGTGTTTTGTGACATAAACTTAGTATTAATATCTTATTTTCCATAACTTGTCACCCACAAAGGGATCGCCAAACGGAGGTGGTAAATAGGGCACTCACTCATTGTAAGAGCAATTATCAAGAAGAGTTGAAGACTTGAGAGGATTTCCTACCTCATATTGAATTTTCTTACAATCATTCTATATATTCCACAACCTCACATTCACTTTTTGAGGTAGTTTATGGTATTATTCCATTAACACCTTTGGATTTGTTACCTTTGCCATTAGGTGATCAAGTGAGCAATGAAAGAGGAATGAGGGCTAATCAAATAAAAGAACTCCATGCAAAGATTAAGGCCAACATTGCAAATATAAATGAAGAACTTATTTTGAAGTGAAACCAAAGATGCAATAAAGTAACATTTCAACCCGAAGATTGGGTTTGGGTATATTTTCACAGGGAGAGGTTTTTAATCCAATAGAAGAGAAAACTTGACCTAATGGGAGATGAACCTTTTCAAGTGCTTGCCAAATATGGGGATAATGCTTATAAACTTGACTTGTCTAGTGATTTTAACATTAGTACTACTTTTAATGTTGGTCACCTATCTCCTTTTGATGTAGGTATTGAAAACAATGATTCAAGGACGAATCTAATTCAAGAAGGGGGAAATAATGAGAATCTATCCCATCATGATGCTCAAGTTCAAGAAAGGGGAGACATCAATCTATGAAATATTCGAGGACCATTAACAAAAGTTGGGCTTAAAAAATTTCAAGAGAGGCGTCAAGGATTTATGGAGGCATGTTTAGCACAATTTAGATGGAAAGACATTTACATGGCATTTGAAGGACCAGAGGATCAAGTGTTAATGTTTATTCAAGTCTTTGAAGCAAGAGAATAGTAGGGGAATAAAAATAGTGAAGCGTCAACTTAACATTGGACAAAACAAAGGCAGCTAAATAGAAACAACCCGGTGCCAGCTCTAGCCTAAAGTTTAGGTCTGGTTCACAAAATGGAACTGGTGCCATCCGCGGCTATAGAACCAGTCTTGGCTTACTTTGGGGACTTGAAAATTCAACTAATTTCTCTATATAATAGCTTAGTTGACTTTTATTTTAATTTTTACTACTTTTATGTTATATTTAGCTTATTTTAGGTTGGTTAAAAGGCATCCAAATGCTGAGATTTGATCTCAATTAATTTGGTTATGAGATGCCTATAAATATCATGTTATAACACTTCCTATACAACATTAAGAAATATTTTAAGATTAAAGTTTATCTTGAGAGAGGTGATTCCTCTAGATTCTTCACTCAAATATTAGACTAATTCTTAGGTTTAGTCCTACTAAAGCTCATGTCTTTAAACTCCTAAGGATAATTCAAGTTGTAACTTTTTCTAAGGTCCTGGTTATTTGTTGTTCCAAGGTTATAGTTTGGCTTCAATTTGAGTATCTAGATCTTTCTATCTACTGGTATATTGATCTAGTAGATCTAATTTCAATAGTTTTAAGGTTCTAAGTCCTTAATTGTCTTAAGATTGCAAGCTTTGTGTTAGATATCTTCTCTACTCTTCTTTGTGGTTAAAACATCCTTGATTTGGTTCCTGTATTTGTTCCTTGAAATTGCGTTTGATTTAGCCACGAAATTCACTCGATAAATATCCTCAAGAGTCTACATCAGTCTTTCTCAAATCCCCACCATCCCCACTTCCCAAAAGAGGGGGGAAATGGAGAACTCAGAAAAAGTAAACACATCTGCTGTACTTTGCTTTGGATCTCCAGAATCTTATCTTTCCTACAAGAATGACTAGAGAAACCTTGTCAGAAAATTTGGAGTCTCACAACAACACACATTTTAAGTGTATATGAAATAGGGTGCCAGTAGATGGTTTATCTGCATTCTTACCACCTGGCATCTAATTGTACAAAGAACACCATGACAAATATCCAAATTAGTTTCTCACATACAAGGAAACTAGGATAATAAAATGAATACATTTAAGGAATTCCTTTTAATGTGAAGATGTTGTACTACTTTCTAGATAAGCAAAATCTAACAATGGTGATTTGAATCCTTTGGAAGTAAATGCATATCATCACATTCATGGGACCTAACTACAAATATTACACATTTCCTATCTCTAGTAAATAGAATCACGACAAATAAAAAAACACCTAGTGTTACATTTTACACAATGCTGCAACACTGAAAAGAATAAAAAGTAAAGCCAATCATTGAAAAATTTGCATATCCTATAAAGCAATTTTTCCTTAATTTGCTTAAGTTTTGTAATTAGGGATTGAGAACACCTCTACAATTCTTATACAACCCAACAAAATATCTTATATTTCCTTCACTAAAAGTGACCTTCAAAAGAATTCCAAATACATCAATCCCAGAAACATTTATCAGTTTAAGATACTGTCAAATGCAATATCAATGTAATAGCATTCTTTGCCAAGAAGCTACACCAAATCACAACTAAAACATGATTAAAAAATATAGCAATGTAAGTTCTCGTCATTAGCTTCTCAAAAATTTACTATAGTTTCTTTCCATCCATGTTTTCAAAATCATAAAAAAAAATATATAGATTTTTTCACCTCCAATTCCAAGTACTAAATGTACGTATCATCCAACAACATAAACATTCTAAGGTACTCCAAGGAACTATAAATGCCTAACATCAAATAAAAATGTTGTGACACTACATGCCTATTAAATGAATAGCAGATATAGTTGCTCAACTTCATGAATAGAAACTATAGGATATTTAACATGAATATAATAGAAGATGTTAAAAATGACTATTTCATGTTAAAAAGTTTTAATTAGCAAAAAAACAAAAAACAAAAAAAAAAAAGAACCTTGAGCAAAATAGTTTGCATGCACAATTGGGTACACTTATATTCTTGAACCACACCTATTTTCCTTAATTGTTAACATATGGAAATCAATCCTGACTGTAACACCCTACTACTAGGCAACCCAGAATGGTCGGCGATGTCGCCCCATCCTTAGAACTAAGGGTATTTACAACTAGGTAAGAGCAAAAAATGCAATAAAATTCAAACTTAAAATATAAATCTTCAAAATTATTACACGAACTTAGAAATAAAACTTAAAGGAAGTACAAGTCCAAAATCAACATCTCAAATAAATAAACACAATCAAATCTTGATCTCTAACAATTTCTCACCTTGAGACTAGCACTTCCTGAAATACGACAGATAAATTGTGTGAGAAGGAAATTCTCTATAAGTCCTATGTGTGCTGCTAATGATGAACTTGTAATATTTCATGATACAATTTTTGCAATGACATTGGTAGTAAAATATTTGCAAGCCATAGTCAAAGAATAAGCATTGAGTGGTTTTAATTTACATTATTTCACAAATCAGTCCATTTAGATTCAGGTGTTCAAAATTAGAAAAGCTTCAAAGCTAAAACCACTCATATTGTAATTGCAACACATTCACCATAAATTAAAAAGGTCACAAAACCCTACATGATGTCCAACCACCGTAAAACCCTTCATCACAATGAAGTAAGTGATTGGCCTACTGGGTAGGATTCTTCTTTCTCTTCTACCCAAACTTACTGGTTGTCTATCTCTGGATATTAGTCACACTAGGTTTGGGAGCTAGCATGGATTATCTTGGTATTATGAAGGTTTAAAGTAGACCCATTTCATTTGTAATCTATGGAATCACTATCCTCTAGTTAAATTAGTGAATATATTCTCTCAACTAATTTACCCAAAAGATGTATTAAAATTAATCCTCACACAAATCTCTATATTCTATGTGATTTAAGCATGAAATTAGCCAATGAAACTATATTCTACTAATCATCAACTAATCTTTGATTACTTAGTCTTTACCCTTAATCTCTTCCCTTAATTTATTTTTCAAGTAAGTTAAGAATAGCTAGTATTGAATTAATTAGTTCGCCATTCTATCCTAACATTGTTTTGTAAGTTAATTAAAAGAGAACTAATCAATCCAACAAGATATTATGCTCAAGTAATCAAATACCAAGAATAGCAATAAATTGATCAAAGTCCTAAAATCAATACAAAATCATGAATCCAAAAGAATATGCTCAAAAGATAATTAAAGCATTAATATCAAATTGTCAATAAATTACAAAGAAAAGGAAAATAAGTCACTCATAGAAAAGTAAGCCTTCTTCTTCTTCTTCCTTGAAACCTTCTTGAGCAATCTACTATTCTTCTCTAAGAATTCTTCTTGATCCTCCTAAATCTTGATATTTCTCTAGGAGTTTTCTAAAGATATAACATCGAAAAATTGAAAACTATGAAAACTAGTTTTTACAATGTAATTCTCTTGTATTTATAAGAATTATAATTGCCAAAAAGTGCCTGCAAGAGTTATTTTCCATGGTTGAAAGAGTTCTCAAAAGAATCAAACTGAAATTACCAAAATCTGATATGAAAAGGAAAATCGTCGCCTCTGCACAAAGTGAACCTGGCGCTAGGTAACTCTGACCCACCTGGCACTGGGTTCATTTTGCTTTCTCTTGAAAATTGCTCTTTTCTAGAACATACCTTGCGCCTGGTGCCTTAGCTAGACCTGGCGGGGTACAATCTGGATTCCTTCACTTATTGCTTGAAATCTACTCAATTGTGCACAAATTCATCTAAAACACCTTTTTAAAGCAAAATATGAAATAAGAAGGAATATGCCTAGTTATTGCATCAAAAGTATCTCAAATTAACCTCAAATAACAAGAAAAATAATGATGAATTTAGCACCTATTAATAATGAATAATAGTTTTAATATAATAATTAAATAAATAGATAAATAGATTATTTAATTAATAAATAAATAGATTGTTAGTGAATTAAGTAAATCATCCCCAAATTAAATAAAATATAATAAATAATGAATATTTTGATAACATTATTAACTTGTGCTAGATTGTACTAGCAAAATTAAAATTGAGACACCTATAACAATTAGGGTATGATCACACTAGTGATAATGTAACAGATACATAATTTGGTAATCACATACCTCAAATATATTAATAACGAACTAGTCACCATTAATAAAACTGATAGATATAAAGCAATTTTTGTTAGCGTTATGCCATAGAGGCAATCACTTGTACGTTGTATATGACACATTTTATTCCAAAAGGCATTATTTATCTTACTGTTTCGTTTGATTACTTTTGAGTAATAAAACTGTTAGATAGAGTCCATAGTACAACACTGTGTTAAGGAAAATCATGATAGAGATCGTGATATGAGATTCCTACTACACTGTATAGTGTTAGTACTTAAATAGTCCCTAGTCATAGCATTAATGAGACAAGACATCATTAATGCGTTTTCCACATATATGCGGATCCTGGGATGGTATCTCGTTCTTATTCTTCCGATGCGCCATATATGATACGTGAGAGATACCCAACAATTTCATCTCAAGAAATAGCAACAGCCCTCAATACAATTAGACTACTAAAGTTCAACAAATTATGCCAACCCTCCAAATGATCAAAATTCAAAAGAACTAAAGTATACAAGAGTATAAGAATCAAGCATAAAAAAATCCCCATGGATAACACAACCCACGAACAGTATGTTAACAACCCAAAACCCTTCTTTTACTCAAAACTTAAACATAAGGATCACCAATTCTAAATGTCCTGCACCAAATAGGGAACACATATTTAACAATAGGATTGGGCCAAGATTTATTTGAAGAAGAGAAGTGGTGCTAGCCTTTAAGGATTCGTGTGATGCCTTGAGGAGATTTGGCACAGTGCTACACTAGACTTGCTGAGTTGGTGAAGAGATGGACATCCACTTGGAAGCAAGAGTGCAATAAGAGAGAGAGGGATAGATAGATGTCGTGGCAAGAAGAAGAAGAAAAGGGGTTTGCTTGCATGTAAAAAAAGAGAGAAGGCCAAGAAGATTTTTTTTTTTTTTTTGTGAGTGTTTATTTCGGTTGGAGAGAAAACTAGTGTGAGAAGAGAGGCCTAGAGATTAGAGGAGCTTGGGATGTGAGGATTGCAATTCTTTTGATAGTGTAATATGGAAGAGTTATTTATGGAATGAAAAAAGAAGGTTCCTGATTTGTGGGCAAAATTATAGTGAGTGATCCGAGAGAAGAAATAGGGAGAGGTGTGTCTCGGCTATGGTGGTGTTGGGGAAGAAGATAGCCATGAATGTGTTTCAACTTTTAGAAAAGAAGGAAGGAATGAAGGGGTTTTGTTTCCTAAAGGAGTTGGGAAGGGAGAAAGGGTTTTAGAATGCAAGACCCCTTGGATTAAATGAAATGAGAAAAATGAGAGAAGAATAGAGAGGGACTATTTTGTTTATGTTGCTAGAATTTAATATGGCTGAATGGCCATTGTGGGTATGTGTTTGTTTAGAATGATTGAGAGGTTAGAGGGAAAATTCGGTTTTTCTTGTGGGAAAAAGCTGCTTATGATCGTTTGTGAGCCATCAAAGTTCCTTGCAGTATGACAAAGCTGGTTTCTGTTTTGGTGTGTAAGGAATGAGGCTTGGTCAAACTCCTTTAGCTAAATGGAAATAAGCATGTCATGAAGAGAGGGAAAAGAAATAATGGGAATTGTTAGGATTTTGAAAAGAAAAGGTGTATGAAATGTTTCCTTATTTGAAAAAAGAAGGATAATTATTTTGCTTCACTTATTTGAGAAGGTTTCCTTTCTTATCACCTTTCCTATTTCAGCTAACTTGATTGAGGAAAGAAAAGCTGTTCATGGATGTTTTGCTGGCTAAATTCAAGGCTTAATCAAGTTCATCCTAGGCTAATTGATTGATAATTGAATGGCGTGGTTAATCTTTCTTTTGAAATTCAAATGCCAAACAAAGAATAAAAATAATTTAGCTAAGGTAAATGGTAACAAAATGGCAACCCACTAAAATCTTTGTTGCCATCTTTGAATCGATAGGTGGGTCTACAATTGTTATGGCCAGCTGTTATTAGGAAATGGTACCTTGCTTGGATATATGGAAACAAAATATACAAGGAATAGAGAAAAGCTACTGGATATTCAAAAGGAAAGGGAATATTTAATATTCTAGGAATTCTTAATTTTGGTTCTTATAGGAAAGGAAAAAAAATTTCAAGCTTTGGCAACAATAACTCTCCCACCAAAATGGTTGTTAAATTGAAAAGGAAATAAGGAATTATTCTAGAATATAATTGGTTGTTATATGGAATGAATTAATAATAGAAAGCTTAGAATGAACTAATGGTAAGATGATGCATAAATTTTGGGTGTATAAAATTATCAAATTTAAATCCATCCCTTAGTCAAGTTTTAATTAAAACATTAATTCCAAAATATACATACGAGCAAGTATACTCATCGCAAATATAGAAAAATGAATTAACGAGTATCGATCCTTAAAGGAACAAGTATACTAATAACTTTTTATTCAATATTTAACCGACCCAAGAATGGGATAAAAAAATAAATATAAATATAGAACTTAAGAATGTGACAATATGTAATTTAGACAAAGACTTTTGAAAACATGACAGTGAATCCTTAGCACATATTACAATTAATAATCATCTTGGTCTCATGAAGAATTTAAAATAGACTCACTTCATTTGCAATCTATAGAATCACTACCTTCTAATTAAATTGGTGAACATATTCTATCTCAACCAATTTATCCAAAAGATGCATTAAAACTAATCCTCATATAAACCCCTATATTCTAGGGGATTTAAAACATGAAATTAGTCAATGAATCCATATTCTAGTAATCATCAACCAACTTTGATTACCCAATTTCTTAACAATTAACTAATTTTTCAAGCAAGTTAAGAGATAGCAAATATGAAATTAATTAATTGAAGTCATTATCAACCTCTTTTTTAAGCAAGGTAATAACAAAAATCAATTAACTAACTCTGTAAGCAAAACAAGTAATTGAATCTCAAGATAAATAATCAATTGATCAAAATACTAAATTAACTCAATAAATCATAAATCCTAAAAACAATGTCAAATTACAATGAAGATATTGAATACATCATTATTTAAGAAAAAGAAAACAAAGATAAAAGAAAACACTCATAGACAAGCCTTCTTCTTCTTCTTAGAAGACTCTTTTAAACAACCCTCCTTGACTTGTTGAATTCCACATTCAATGAGTGAATGAAATTTTTTCTCTTCGAATCCACCGCATTTCTCTTGTGTTTTCTCTTGGTTTTATAGGCTTCTTTGATACTAAATTTGTTTCTTGATTAGTCTTGGACGAGTAGGATTCAGAAAATACCAAAATCTTTAAAAAATTACTAAATTTGTGTATAGGATTTTTGCCACTCCAGAGCGGACCTGGTGCCGGGTCCAGTCGACTTACATGGCAGCAGGTGTGTTCTGTTTTTCTTCCTGAAAATGCTCTATTTTCACCGTTTGGGCAGAGTGGACCTGGTGCCTGGTCCACTTGACAAGCTTGTCGCCAAGTGTATATTGGAAAATTCTCCCTTTTGCTCAAAATCAATTTAAATCTACACAAATTTGTAAAAAACACTTTCTACAATTAAAATGTCAAATACAAAGGAATATGCCCAGTTATTACAACAAAAGTATCTGAAATTAACCTCAAATAACTAGGAAAATAGTGATGATTATCGCTCCTATCAATTTCCCCACACTTGAATTTTTACTTGTCCTCAAGCAAAAACACTTTAGCTAGAAAACTCATCCAAAAAATACACAAGATTTTTCATTCCAAAATTTTAAAATATAACAAGGATTATAGCTTCCTTTCAAACTTTAGATAAAACTCTTTCCATTCATCAAACCCTTTGAAAGTAATTCAAACTTTGAAACATTTGATAAGACATTACAAAACTTTTGAAGTCAAATTAACCAAGTTTATATCTTAGTCTAAGAAAGTTATTTCACCCTTCACGTAGAAATATACATAACATGAATCATACAAGTCAAGTTATCTACCAACTCAAGCATTATAAATTCAAAAATTGCACAACTCAAGTCATTATGTAACGAAAACACTCCAATTTTTTTCCTTTGTATTTTTTTTTTCAATGACTTGGGGAATTGAATGCCTCAATTGCATGGATTTCTCTTCACATACCGTATTGGCCCCCTTTTGAGTTATCACTCATCATCATGTTTTCAACATTCTTTCTTTCTTTTTTTTTTTTTTTTCTGCTCTTAGTGAATTCAAAGCCTTAAGAAAGTGGATTTCTCTTCACTATCCGTATTGGCCCCTATAAACATGCAAAACCAATATTTTCTCATCTTCAAAGAGAAAACAACAATCAACGCATTTTTTCAATTTTTTAGCTCACGAAAATGTTCCACAAATTTTCCACAATCCTTCCTCTCAAAGATTTTATCTCCTTACATTCCCTCATCATAACTTAAAGCTAAGCAACATTTAAATCCATGATACAAGAGCTAGCTAATAAACTTTTCCCACATTCATCATATTTTTCAAATTCAAACTAGATTAATAAAATAATATTAAAATACTAATACATAAACAAGATTAATTCAAATTCTCAAGTCTTGAAAAATATCCTGTCCAATAAACCATTTTCATAAAAATCCATCAAATGAATGACAAAAATTCCTATCCAAGTAGGGAGAAGAATTACAACCTTGCTAAAAAAAAATTATGAAAATTCCTATCCAATAATGAAAACCACAAAAATTTTGAAAAAATTCACAAAAAAATGATATGGAAAATATTTTTAATACCTAAACTCTCCTCCTACACTTGAACTGGACATTGTCCTCAATGGACAAAAATACAAGAATGAAATCAAAGCCAAGAAGACCAAAATAAATCAATAGGAATAATGAGGAAAAGAAAATACTTCCATTACACACTAGGTCCAACATATGTAAATCCACCACAAGGAGTAGTTATTAAAAAAGTCACAAGAGTACCTAACTCAAAAGAAATAAAAGAAAGAAAACATAAATCTAGAAAAAGACAAAGAAAAGCTAGTAATTAAAGGAAAAAAACCAAAAAAAAAAAATGATAAGAAGTGAAAAGGAATCCGAAAGAAAAATAAAGCATCATAGAGAAAATATCCACATGATCCAAGGTGTCAAATGTCTCTCCAAAATAATGTTTTACCCTATTTTCATTGACTTTTAAAGTATCGTTATCTGGGTGCAAGGCTTCAAGAGTACTAAAAAGAAAAACCTTAGTTACCACATATGCCCCGACCATCATGATTTCAACTTACCTTGTAAGAGTCGCAAGCAAGAATTAAACAACAAAACTTGATCACCTTCTTTAAACTCCTAGGGTTGAGCAATATGTTTATCATGCCACCGTTTTAACCACTCTTTGTAGAGTAGAGAATTATCATATGCAGCTATGCACAATTGATCCAATGCATTCATATGGAGTAACCTAGATTGCCCAGCAAGCTTAAGATCAAAGTTAACAAGTTTGAGAGCCCAATAAGCTTTGTGTTCAATTTCTACAGGTAAATAACATGATTTCCCATATACCAATCGATACGGGATAGTACCAAGGGGAGTTTGGAAAGCAGTCCTATAGGCCCAAAGTGTGCCATCTAGCTTTAAACTCCAATCCTCTCTCGTATGATTAACCATTTTTTCCAAAATTCTTTTTAATTTTTTATTAACCACCTCAACTTGGCCACTTGTTTGGGGGTGATAGGGAGTAGCAAACTTATGACTAACCCTAAAATGTTTAAGAACATTGTCCAATTGGGTATTACAAAAGTGGGTTCTCCTATGTTTAAGAAATTTAACTACATCCTGAGCATCTTTATAGGCAAGGCTTGTGCCTCAACCCACTTAGATTCATGCTCAACTGCAATCAAGATGTATTTGTTACCCAAAAAACTAGGAAAAGGACCTATGAAATCAATTCCCCACCAATAAAAAAATTTGACAAGCTTGAAAAATTTGCAATGGCATCTCATTAGATTTAAAAATGTTACCTGTACGTTGACACTTATCACAATTTTGAACAAACCTATGAGAGTCCTTCAAAAGTGTTGGCCAATAAAATCTGAACTCAAGCACCTTTCTTGCGGTGTTGTCAGCTTGGTAGTGGCCTCCTGTGGGTCCTTCATGATAATGTTTCAGGATGTTTGCATTTTCCACGGAATCCACATATCTATGAATGATTTGATCCGCACAACACCAAAATAAGTAGGGATCTTCCCAAAGTAATACTTTATTTCGGAGAGGAATTTCTTCTTTTGTTGTGCAGTGAAAGCTTCCGAAATAATTCTTGCAACCAAGTAGTTAGCAAAATTCGCATACTAAGGTGTTTTAGAAATCTCACCATCAATGAGTAAAAGTTGTTTATCCGAAAAGGTGTCATTGCTGTCTCATTCGGCCAATGGTTCTAAGTTGGGGTTTTCCAACCTAAATAAGTGATTCGCTACTAAATTTTCCGCTCTTTTTTTATCCCTGATTTCCAAGTCAAATTTCTACAACCATAAAACATATCTTATCAATTTTAGTTTAGAATCATTCTTGGTTAGTAGGTATTTAAGGGCGGAATGATCCGTATACACAATGATTTTGGACAAAACAAAATAAGAATGGAATTTATCAAAAGTAAACACTATTGCAAGCAATTTTTTTTCCATTGTGGTGTAATTCTCTTGAGCTGCTGTAAGAGCTTTCCTTGCATAGTAGATTGGTTGAAAATGCTTATTCCTCCTTTGTCCAAACACCATGCCTACTACATAATCACTTGCATCACACATTAATTTAAAAGGAAGAGACCAATTTGGTGCAATTAAAATTGGAGAATTTATCAATTTCTTTTTAAGAACATTGAAAGCATTGAGACATTTTTCATCAAAATCAAAAACAACATCTTTTTCAAGTAAAGAAGTAAGAGGTTAAGAAATTTTTGAGAAATCTTAGATAAACCTCCTATGAAAAACTGCATGACCAAGAAAGCTTCGAATAGCCTTCACGGAAGTGGGAGGAGGAAGTTTCTCAATCGCCTTAATTTTCTCCCTATCAACCTCAATACCTTTCCTTGAAATCTTATGTCCCAATAGTATACCTTCTTGCACCATGAAGTGGTATTTTTTCCAATTAAGTATGAAGTTGGTCTCTTCACATATTTGAAGCACCTTTTTTAAATTGGCCAAACATAAGTTAAAAGAATCACAAAAACCTGATAAGTCATCCATAAATACCTCCATGACGTCTCCCATAAGTCCTTTGAAAATAGCCATCATACATCTTTGGAAAGTTCTGGGACCATTGCAAGACCAAAAGGCATTCGTCAATATGCAAAAGTACCAAACAGGCATGTAAAGGTGGTCTTCTCTTGATCCTTCGGTGCTCTGGGAATTTGAAAGTAACCGGAAAAACCATCTAAGAAATAATAAAATTGATGTATGTCTAATCTTTCTAGCATTTGATTAATGAAAGGGAGAGGAAAATGGTCCTTCCTAGTTTCCTTATTTAGCTTCCTATAATGAATGCACACCCTCCAATCAGTTACCAATCTCATTGGGATCAACCCATTTTTTTTTTTTTTAGTTTAGGCTCACAGTCATTCCCCCCTTCTTTGGTACCATTTGTGTTGGGCTTAACAAATACTATTAGAAATAGGGTAAATGATGCCACAATCTAAGAGTTTAATCACTTCACCTTTTTCCACATCACTCATATTTAGGTTCAACCTACATTGGGGTTGTACTACGGGTTTGGCTTCTTGTTCTAACAACATTTTATGGTGTAAAAGGAAGGGCTAATTCCCTTAATGTTTGTGATATTCCATGCAATGACTCCCTTATATTTTCCCAATAGACTTACAAATTTCATTTTTTGGTCACAAGTGAGGTCTTTTGCTATGATTACAGGCAATTTTTCTCCGTTAGCCAAAAATGCATATTCTAAGTGTTTGGGGAGGTCTTTGAGATCCAATTCCAGTGGTTCCTCAATGGACAACTTCATCCTTCCCAGGCTTTTTTTTTCAATGTCCTCAAATTCTCCCAACTTACGGCCCACATTTGAATCCTCCAAATATGCAATGGTTTGTCCCATCAAGTCCATAGAGTATTTAACAAATGATTCCTGCACAAAATCAAAGATAGATTTATCAAGAATATCAATCGTTAAACAAGAATCATCGTAAGAAATAGGAAGTTGCATGCTTTAATGGATTTTGATAATGACTTCTTCATCCCCAACCCTAAGTGTCAATTTTACCCCATGAACATCAATTAATGCTTTAGCAGTGGTTAGGAAAGGTCGACTTAGGGTTAAAGGAACTTTAGAATCTTTGTCCATATCAAGAATAACAAAATCCATTAGAAATATTAATTTATTCACTTTAACCAATACATCCTCAATTATTCCCGTAGGATATTTAATACAGCTATCCACAAGTTGAATGCTCATCTTAGTGGGCTTGGGCTCACTGAAGCCTATCTTTTTGAAAGTTTTATATGGAAAAAGATTAATGCTAGTACCTAAGTCTGCTAAAGCATTACAAAATGTAAGAGTACCAACAAGACAAGGAATAGAAAAACTCTCTGGATCACTTTCTTTTCGTGGTAAAGTTCGTTGGTCTTGCAAGATAGCTTAGCATTCTTTATTTAAAACCACAGTAGATAATTCCTCTAACCTCTTTTTGTTAACAAGCATGCTCATGAGGAACTTTGCATATTTAGGCATATGTATCAAAGCCTCACCGATAAGAATGTTTATGTACAGTTGTTTAAATATTTCTAAAAACTTGTCAAATTGTGCATCTTTTCTTACTTTGTGTGTGCAAGTGGGGTAAGGTAGCGGTGATTGAAAATCTGGTTTTTAGTTTGTTTTTCAAAAGGTTCATCAAGGGAGGTTGGCTCTGGCCCATCTTCTCTAGATGGTACAGGTTTCGTGTTAGAATCGAGTAGCTTCTTACCACTTCATAATGTGATGGCAACTGAATCATGTTATGTTTTCACCCCTAATGGTGACTTTATTACTAGATCCATTAGAAACCAAATTTGTCTTTCCATGTTTCTAATCATTTCCTCAAATTTTCCTAATATGCCATCTATCTCTTGAAAGCGTTCGGTTACATGGTTAGCAAATTTTCCTAATACTCTTTCCAAGGTAGTAAAGTCGGATGGCCGAAGTGTCATCTCTAGAGAGATGTTATAATATCATCCCATGTTCCAATTGGCCATCTTATCTGCATAAAGTAAGTTGTTAGGGTCATATAATACAATACTAAATTAAGTTAGTTAGTCAAGGTACATGTTTACAAATTAAGTTAGAAAAATTACAACATGTAGGGACATTAAATTACAAATATACAAAACAACAAAATATGACACCTATTCATACAAGGAACATATCTACATATTCAAATATTCACATATAGACAAATAATAATATAAACATAGTTAAATTAAAAAAAAAATCAAGCATTCATGATATTGTTCCCCGGCAACGGTGCCAAAAAACATGATATGTAAATTTTCAATGTATAAAAATCAACAAATTTAAATCCATCCCTTAGTCAAATTTTAATTACAATATTAATCTCAAAATACACATATGAGCAAGTATACTCATCGCAAACATAGCATAGGGAATTAATGAGTATCGATCATCAAAGGAACAAGTACACACTAATCACTTTTCATTCATTATTTAACCGACCTAATAAAGTAATAAAATTGTATATATATATATATATATATATATATATATATATAACTCAAGGATGTGAAAGTACGTAATTTAGACAAAGGCTTTTGAAAATATGACAATAAATCACTTAGCACATATCACAACCAATTATCATCTTGGTCTCATAAAGGATTTAAAATAGGCCCACTTCGTTTACAATTCATGGAATCACTGTTTTCTAGTTAAATTAGTGAACATATTTTGTCTTAACCAATTTATCCAAAAGATGCATTAAAATCAATCCTCATATAAACCCCTATATTCTAGATGATTTCAAACATGAAATTAGTTAATGAATCTGTATTCTAGCAGTCATCAACTAACATTTGATTACCCAACTCCTTAACAATTAACTAATTTTTCGAGCAAGTTAAGAGATAGAAATATGAAATTAATTAATTGAAGTCATTATCAACCTTTTTTTCAAGCAAATTGATAATAAAAATTAATCAATCAACTGCAAAAGCAAATCAAGTAATCAAATTCCAATATAAATAATCAATTGATCAAAATACTAAATTAACTCAATAAATCATGATCCCAAAAACAATGTCAAATTACAACGAAAATATTGAATACATCATTGTTTAAGAAAAAGAAAACAAATGTAAAAGAAAGCACTTGTAGACCAGCTCCCTTCTTCTTATTTGAAGACTCTTTTGAACAACTATCCTTGATTTAATGAATTCCTCCTTCATTGAGTGATTGGAATTTTTGCTCTTCGAATCCACCACCTTTCTGTTATGTTTTCTCTTAGTTTTAATGGCATTTTTTTAATGCTAAATTCTTTTCTTGGGGAATCTTGGCCGAGTAGGATTCAGAAAATACCAAAATCTTTGAAAAATTACAAAATTCGTGCACAGGATTTTTGCCACTCCAGAGTAGACCCGGTGCCGAGTCCAATCGACCTACCTAGTGCCAGATGTGTTCTATTTCTCCTCCTAAGAGTGCTCTATTTTCACTATTTAGGTAGAGTGGACCTAGTGCCTCATCCACTTGACAGGCTTGGTGTCAGGTGTATGCTGGAAAATTCACCTTTTAGCTCAAAATCAACTTAAATCTGTACAAATTTGTCAAAAACACTTTCTAGAAGCAAAATATCAAATAGGAATATTACAACAAAAGTATCTCAAATTGACCTAAAATAACTAGGAAAATAGTGATGATTTTAGCCCCTATCATAGGAAGATACGGAAGAGAGAAGCTAGAATTAAATCTTATGGAACATTCTCCTCTCTTTGGAAATGGAAAGGGCCATGGGTATGGTGTGTTAGCTAGAGAAAAAAAAACAAAAAACAAAAGGATGTCTAAGCAAGAGGTAGCATTTGAACCCTTAATTGATCATTTAAAATCCCAACACTCCTAACATTTAGACCACAATACTCTGGTGTCATATAAACATACTAAAGCAAATCTCCCCTCACGATAATTTAACTAAATAAGATAATTCAAATTAGCTAAACTAGGCATGCAAGCTAAATAAGGCCACTTGAACAGTAGCCATTCAATTGTTTTACATATAAGCCACATAAAATTATGAAACAAAGTATTATCATATTTGTATATAAACGATACAATGTATGCTTTCACATTATTTAGGGTGGGGTTTGACACCCTCCACTCCTTAAAGGAATTTTGCTCCAAAATTCATAGGTATTATCTCTAAAGTAGCTCAGGGTATTTTTTATTCACCCACTTCTTAGTTTTCTAAGTTGTGTCCTATGCCCCATGATACTCCATAACACCTTCAGCATCAGTATCTATTTATTTTTAAGCTCTCTGACACTTTGGTCTACAATTTTAATCGACTTTTCAACATAATTCAGATCTGAATATAATTGAAGCAGCTCATCATTGAGTATGTGCTCTGGGTCTAGCATGTATTTCTTGAGCTGAGAGACATGAATACATTATGTATCCCAATCAGGCCTTCTTGTAAATCTAACTTGTAAGCTACTGGTCTAACTCTATATCACCCGAAAAGATCCCAAATACCTCAGATGTAACTTTCCCCCTTTAGGTGTTTTAGCATTCCTCTACTCGAAGTCAACTTCATGAAAGTGTGATCCCTTACTTGAAATTAAAGATCTCTGCTCTTGTTGTCGACATAACTTTTTTGTCTACTTTGCACTACTTTCAGTCTCTCTCTGATTAGTTTTACTTTATCCATCATTTCCTATATACAAATCTCCCCAGTTTTGGTAATCCGTCTACTTCGGTCCAACACCAATGTAGGGGTACTTAGCACTTTTGTACATACAAAGCCTTATAGGGTGCCATCCTGATCGATGATTTTTAGCTGTTGTTATATGCCAACTCAGCATATAGTATAGAGTTAATCTAAGCATCCCCAAAATGTAAGATACATGCCTTTAGCATATCTTCGAAGATCTGAATAACTCTTTCTAACTGTCTATCCATCTGGAATGTGTTGTTGTGCTGAATTTTAGGGCTATACCTATAAATTCCTGCAAATTAGCCCAAAATTTGAAGGTGAACCTCGGGTTTCTGTCAGACACAATACTAGTGGGAACTCCATGTAGGCTTACTATTTCTTGTGTGTGAATCTGAATCAGATTCTCAATTAAGTGCCTTACATTCATTGGAATGAAGCGTGCCAATTTTGTTAGTCCATCGATAACTACCCAAACAACATCTCGCTGAGTGTTTATCATAAGAAGTCCATTGACAAAATCTATAGTCACTTCTTGTCACTTCCACTTTAGGATCGGTAAAAATTATAGTAATCCGGCCAACTTCTTATGTTCTACCTTAACCTTCTGGCAAGTCAAACATATAGATATATATTGTATAACATCTTTTTTCATATTGAGCCAGCAGTATGTCCTCTTCAAATGCTGGTATATAATTACTTCTCTAGGGTGAATAGCATATTTACTTTTATGAGCTTTCTCCAGAATCTTTTTTCAACCCTTTCTCATTCAGTATACATATCCATTCTCAGAAATACAATACCCCTGACTCATCCTTCAAAAAATCTTTCCTTCATTTAGCAATCTCTTTAGTTTTGAAAGTCTGGAATTTTGTACTACTCTACTGTTTCCAATGTTTCCTGCTTCAGCTCAAGCTCGACCTTAAATTAGTTATGCATATTTTCCCTTCTCGGAGTTCTACTCCTATTGGTAACACTTCTTGCACTGCACTCTTAGTCTGGCAAGTCTTGTCATTTTGCTTCGAGTGTCAGCTACCAGATTAGCTTTCCCCAGGTGATAGTTTATTAGGCATAGATATTCCTACAAGAACTCCATCTATTTCTACTGTCTAAGATTTAGGTCATTCTGAGTGAAGATATATTCCAGGATCTTATGGTCCATGAATATTTCATACTCTACCCTATATAGATAATAACGCCATTTCGTTGGTGCAAACATAATCACTGCTAGCTCTAGGTTATGGGTGAGGTAGTTCACTTCATGGGATTTCAGCTTATAGGAGGTATAAGCTATAACCTTATTATTTTACAACAAGATTATTCCCAACCCTTCATTGGAAGTGTTTGTGTACAATGCATATAGCTTGCTCTCCTCTAGTAAGCTCTACACTAGTGCAGTTATTAGCCTCCTCTTGAGTTCCTAAAATCTCTTCTCACACTTTTCATTCCACACATAAGGGACATCTTTTCTTAGTGGCCAAGTTATTGGTGAGCCCAGGGTAAAGAATCTCTTAATGAATCTTTTATGATACTCAGCCAATCTAAGGAAACTTTTGATCTCCGTGATGTTCTCAAGTTATTTCCAATCCGAGATAGCCTCTACTTTATCATGGTCCACTTTAATGTCGTCTTTCATTACCACATACCAAGAAAAGCTACGGCATCCAACAAGAACTCACACTTGTTGAACTATATAAATGACTTATGCTCCCTCAATTTCTCTAGTACTAGCCTCAGGTACTTAGCTTACTCTTCCAGACTCTTGGAGTAGATCAAGATGTCATAGATAAATACTACTAAAATCTTATCTGAGTATGGTTGTAATATTTTGTGCATCGAATCCATGAATACGGCTGGTGCATGAGTCACTCCAAAAGGCATTACCACAAACTAAAAGTGGTTGTGTCTTATATTAAAGGCCTTTTTAAGAATATCCTCCTCCTTGATCCATACTTAGTAGTATCATTATCTAAGATCCAACTTAGGGTAGCAACTGGATCCTTGTAGCTAGTCGAATAATACGTCTTTCATCAAAAAAGGATATTTATTTTTTATTGTTAGGTTGTTTTGTCCCCAATAGTTAATGTACAGTCTCAATATCCCATCTTCTTCACAAATAGTATAGGGGCTCCCTATGGGGATGAGCTGAAGACATACCCCTGTTGTAATAATTCTTCCACCTGCTCCTTTAACTTCTTCAGTTCTACTGGGGCCATCTAGTAAGGAGTTTTCGATACTAGCTCGGCTCCAGGTATGAGGTCAATTGTGGACTTTACTTCTTAAGGCAGAGGTATAGAGTCCACTTTAGCTTGGAATATATCCTAGAACTCCTTCACTATTGCAGTATCCACCAAGGTGCACTGATTATTGGGTTTGTTTATGAGATAGGCTAAATAGCCCTAGCATTTATGTCCTAATAGTTTCTAAGCCTTAGTCCTATTATTAGAAATATTAATTCTTTAACTCGATTTCTCTTGAATTCCAGTATATTCTGTCATGGTCAGATAAATTAAATTACTTTATTCTTATAGTCTATCTAAGCACCATATTTAGATTACTGATCCGTTCCCAAAATTATGTCATAATATTTGAAAGTATTAACAATGAGGTTGACTTTTAAGTTCTTAGTCCCAACCCAAATATCAAAATCTGGAATGTATTTACTGGCTTCCACTGACATCCCTAATAGTGTGCTTTCTGATAAAATATAGGGCAACTCCATCCCAACCCAACCAATACGAGATACACGAATTTCATTAATATATGAGTGTGTTGAATTAGGGTTTATCAAAATATTTTAAGATAATCTCGAATAGAGAGTGTGCCTTCCACCACAGCTACATCTGTAATGACCTCATCCCAATTTAGTGCAAAAACCCTGGCCTTCACCTGGGGCATTAGACCCCTACTACCTAACGCTTCACTGTTACTTTCCCGGCTGCCTACTGGTTGAATAGGGTTTCTTTGTCCAATTGTCGAAGGCTTAGGGTAGTTGCTCTTCAGATGATTGAGATCTCTATAGTTGTAGCACTTCCTTGATGAGTTATTAGACCAGTAGTCCTTTTCCACATGACCCCGCTTACCACATAACTAACATGCAGGTAGGTTGTGTCCAGTGTTTGAAGGAGTAGGCTAAGCTTGTTTCATTTTATTATTCCACTGTAGCTTTTTAGGTTGTTTATTGGTGTTCTATCTAGAAGTAAATGGTGTCTTATAAACCACCCTATTCTTATCCTTATTCTGCGTCCTTCTGGCAATATCTACTATGGCAACATAATTCATAGTTGGGAATAGTACTAAGGCTCTTTGCAACTCCTGTCTAAGTCCTTTCACGAATAAGCATGTCTGATTATGCTCAGTATGTACAATCATTTACAATACTTTGATAGTCTGTTGAACGGGGTAATGTATTGAGGTACAGTCATTCTCCCATGTTTCAAATTCTGGAATTCATCTTCTTATTTCTCTAGAACCCACTGTGGTACATACTCTGCCCAAAATACTTAATGAAACTCCTCTAGGTCCAGTTCTGAGTTATCCGTTCCCACTCCTCTTAAATTCACTACCACTAGTCGTGTGCCGGTCCTCTCAGTCTGAAAATCACAAACCTCACTATTTTCTGTTCCAAGATTTATAGGGTGGAAAAGATGTTCTCCATCTGCTCTATCCATTGTTCAGTGTTTTGTTCCTGTTTTACCTTTCCAAAGAACGTGGGTGGTTGGAATTTCTGGAACCGCTCCAACACTTTGTCTTCTTTTTGCGATGTCCTCCTTTTTGACAACGTGTAACAACTCTGTTATTTTGCTAAAAGCTTGCCTTATCAATACCTTTTTTGGTCATTCCGATCCCACTCCCTGCCCTTAGTTGACTTCTACTTCTCTCTTGAGCCCGGAAGTAGTGCAAGCTCAAACACTGGAATCATTGGTACAGTTGTGCATCTCCCTCTTCTATGGGTAGTTACTCTGCGTCTTGGTGCCATATTCACTTCATAGATATAATGAACTCATCAAATAAACAATGAGTGAAAGATATGTAGGTATTCTAATCTATCCAAGATAAATGTATGCTTCATACAATGCTTTAACGAGGTTCTTAGTGTTAAAGCATAATTAAT
The DNA here is from genome assembly GCA_026120185.1 of Voacanga thouarsii. Taxonomy (NCBI): domain Eukaryota; kingdom Viridiplantae; phylum Streptophyta; class Magnoliopsida; order Gentianales; family Apocynaceae; genus Voacanga; species Voacanga thouarsii. The sequence continues at coordinate 101,905 of JANUWF010001074.1, read as the reverse complement.
AGGTAAAAGAAAATATGCAGCTAAAAGGATATGGCAAAAGTATTCACTCACACATATATTCATATAGAAAATGCTTTTAAAAGGAGAAGCCTGACATCTAAGCCATCCTTATTTAAATAAGCAGTTTATTAGAGAACACATCTGAAATAAATTGAAATAGTTCAAATGCTTGACTTATTGAAAATATGAATAAAAGAAGATCACTAAGGGTCCACATGGTTCTAGCACTCTTTGTGAAACCCCAGTCGAAACCAACTTTAGAGTAAGGGGGTTGGGATGCATATCATAATTTATTTCATGGTTAAATATATTCTCATATGAATTTTTATGTGTTCTGGATTCGAGTTTTATTGTCTTGAAGTCTTGTTGGTGACTATTGTGTGAGAGGGGCAAAATGGTAATTTTTGCCTGGGGTGAAAATGGGGAGATAGCCTGTGGATTGAATAGAAAATAATTTTTCTAGTAGAAATAGCAACAAGATTTGTTGTGGTGTAGTGGTTAGAGCTTTGGAATTAATTCTTCAGGTATTGGGTTCAAAGTCCATTATAGAAGCTTTAGCTGGAGTAAATTTTATTTTGCTTGGGAAAGGATGCTTTCGGCCTTAAGAGCCTAGAACAAGGTGGTGATAATGTCCTAGGAGAGACATGTTAGGAGAATTCTCATTTCACTCTTTGCTCTACTCGAAATTCTTGAAGGGAATTCATTCTTCCTTGATCTTTAGTTTTCCTTAGTTTCAACTCCTTGGTTTGATCAAGATGTTCTAGCCTTTTTCTTTTCAGAAAATTCAGTAAAGTACTGAGGTCTTTTAGGATCGAAATGTCTTGGTAAAATACTCCTTAGGGTCTAAAAAATATGGAAGAGTTGTGAGGAATTTCAAGAGGAAAATCCCTCTAGTGAGCTTGCTGAAATTTTCCTCTATTTTAGTTCATCTTTCTTCATACAATGAGCTGGAATTTTCCAGCTTGTTGTACCTTCAAATGGTCGAAATTTTTAGCTAACATTCCCTCCAAAATGGTACCAGAAAATGGTCTTTTGGATCAGTTTGAAACCTGAAAGTTTTTGTCCAATTTCGGACTGCTCAAGCTGGAGCAAAACAGGAAAAATTCCTGTACGAAAATCAACTTTGAGAGCTCCAAACCAAGCTGTTTTCTCCCAGATTTTGTGCAGCACCTTAGCCATGTTTTTTCTCCATAAAGGAGGCTAGAAACCAGCATTGAATACCCCTAAAACCCCCCTTCCAGATCTCTGCAAAATGGTTGGAAGTAGCAGACAAAAATCTGCCAGAAAATTCACTGTGCAGCGAAAATTCTGTGCAGATTTTTGTCCAGCTTGTTTCCTATCTCTCTTACAGCCAAAACACCAACCTTAATCTGTCAAAACCTTCCTTAAACCTCCATCAACAGAGCTCCATTGATCCCCTTGAACTTCTGCACGAAATTCCATTAATGGCTGTCCAAAAATCTCTCAAACAAATCCCTGCAATTTAGCTTGATTGGTTTCCAAAATTTCAGCCATCTTATTTAGTAACCTTCCATAATATTTTGCTCAATGGACCATACTTCTTCTTCATCATTGTCCACCCTAATTTCGGCCACCATAAGCCTCTATAAGTCAGCGTTAATCCCACGAAATTCTACTCAAACAATCAGCCATGGCAGACTTCAAAGCTGTCCAAGCAATCAAGATATTCTTAGGATATTTACTTTCCAAATTCACTTCCTAAAAATATTCTTCAAAGATTGTAACAACTAACCTTTCCTTTTCCCTTACAAATCAGAGAAACAACTTCCTAAACCCTACAGAATTTTGGCAGCCCTCATTCCACAGAAAATTCGACAGCCACAACAACCATCTCTCTCGATTTTCTGCAATCATCAAGAACACACACACTACACCAAGAACACCTACTTCTTCTCTACACCTAATACCCCTCCAAACCATCTCAAATCCACTCAAAAACTTCCAGATTTGATCTATGCATTGCTTTGAATCCATCAACACCATTATTAACATCAAACTCCTCCAAACATCTTGCTACTTCGGATCAAAGCAGAAATTTCTGGACAAGAACATCTTCAACGTAAATTCACTCTATCAACATCATCCTCTTCAAACTTGATCTCTAATGAAAACCTATATGAATAATCACACTAATAACTTCTTCTTCTTCTTCTTCTTCTTCTTCTTCTTCTTCTTCTTCTTCTTCTTCTTCTTCTTCTTCTTCTTCTTCTTCTTCTTCTCTCTCTCTCTCTCTCTCTCTCTCTCTCTCTCTCTCTCTCTCTCTCTCTCTCACGGACCGAAATTCCCTCTCTTGGCCGAATGGACTCTTCTTCCATGACCATGCTTTCGCCACCTTTCTTGAACAAGATTAGCCATCTAGGAGTTGAGATCTTCTCTAAACTCCTTCATGTCATTCATCAACCAAGTAAGTCCCTTCAACCTTTCTTTTAAACTCTAGATTCATGTCTCTAGGATGATGATGATAGTAGGTGGATGGCGATAGGATTTAAGTATATATATATATTGTTGAGATTGAAGCATGAATGTATGTATGAATATGAAGGAGATGGGATTTATGCATGGATGGATTATCTTGGTCGATTGTATGATGATTTGAGATTTAATGCATGTCTCCATGTCATATGTAGTATTTGTGATGAAGTATGCTAGAGATTATGTCACCTTTGGTGAATAGGATTTATATTCATATTGGATTATTGCAGCCATGATCTTATTTATGCTAGTAGGGGTTAGATCATGTTTTGATAAATTGAGATCTATGCTTGTATGCATGATTTAGATGATTTGATGAATTGAAGGGTTGTATATGTTCATGATTGTGGTTAGCTATAGGAATATGATCATGATCTTGTTGTCCCTAAGCTAAATTTTATTTCATTAATAAAATATCTAATAATATGATTTTTCTAGTAAAATTTTGAAAACCATAGGAAAATGTGGATTTGGTCTTTTATATAAAATAGTGATATTCTAGTCAAATAAATAATAGTTTTTGCTGGAAATAAATAAATAAATATATATATATATATATTATGTAAAATGATAAAATCAATTAAAGCCTTTTATGGAAGTAATTATAATTAATAAAATATTTATTACCAAAAATTTAATTATTATCTTTTAATCAAAACCCATTAAGGATTTGCTTATTATTTTTCAAGCAAGACACATTAAATTTATTTTCAACAAATTTTAGCTATCAATTATTTTCTAACAACTAAATTATTAATAAATCACTATTTTACCTAATACTACCTTGGACCCTTTTTCAAATAAACCATAATTTATTTTTAGCAAGATTTAAACCTTCAACATATTGTACCTAATTTTCCAAACTCTAGTTATTTTAATATCAAACTAGATTTATTTTATAAACCCCTTTTATTTATTATCGAGCCTTAAAGCTTGGGACACTAGGGACATGATTGTAGTAAGTTAAGTTAGTTTTATTTGAGAAAGTGAGTCTTTGGCTTCAGTTTGATTGTGGTTTGTATTTACCCTATGTGGGGTTAGGTTAGCTGTTGGAGACCTTTGTTGTGGATAAGGATCAGGTAAGCTCCTGCATAAAACCTGTTTGATGAAAAATGATTTTTTTTTATGGCAAGCCAAATGTAGAGTGCATGGTCAATCATTTCTGTAAAGGCAATTGAGGATTATTTCCATTCTCATTTCAGACAAATAAATTATTTGCAAATCAATGGGCAATTTTACTCAAAACCTAAAACTCTTTCTAAAACCAGTTTTGCCCCAGACTTTGGAAAACCTTAATTGCCATTTTCAAGTGGAACTGTGTTTTGTTCATTTTCTCCCCAAGTGGGATGTGTTACGTTGAGTACTCAATAGGGGTAGGCTAGTAGTACTAGTTTTGAAGAGTAAGAGTGAGTTTTCTGGCAGGAGGCCACCTCTAGAAGATAAGCTCAACTTAGAGAAACGTCAGTACTACTTAGTCAGGCTGGTCCAAGCTAGTAATTTGTTTTATTTCAGTCAGGTGACTGTGTTTTTCCAGAATAGACACCCAGTTGTTGTTTGGGTATAGAGAAGGAGGAGTATCTTGCCCGGTAGGCCGATCACCTACCTTTTGTCAGTCTGCACAAAGCGTTAGGTATTCTGACCGGTTATGGGGCCCAACGTGTGGTAACCCATAATCCTTTCTTTCGAGTGGTTGATCTTATAAATTATGTACGGCTAGATATGCCAAAATGTCACTCTTATTTTTTAACATCATTCATTGTTTGCCAGTATTTCTTTTGTCAGTCTGCACAAAGTGTGGCATTCTGACCATTGTATGGTTATGGGGCCCAACGTGTGGTAACCCATGACCACCTTTATGAGTGGTTGATTTTATTGTGCACTTGTATGGTTTCAAAAAGAGGAAAACACAACTCTTGCTTTTGACTAATATTTATTGCTTGCCAATATTTCTCTTATAAAGATTTCACACTTTGCATCCACGAACTGTTTTCACTGAACACCCAAAGCACACACGGACTTACTGAGATTTCTGTCTCATTACCTTTTTACCATGATTTCAGGCCGATCCTGCTGTAGGGATGAGTAGCTAGTGTTATCTGCCTTGGAAGAGAATGTGTCTTTTGATTTTATGCATTGCTTCGGGGAGACGAGAGTGGATAATTTTATTTATGGATTTGTTTTGTTTTGGAAATTCGTGGATTTATTCTTGTGTTGTAATAAATCTTAAGTTGAAGTATTATTTTTATTATTTTTATTCCGCTATTTTATTTGTGTGACCTCGTTATAAAAACCCCTTGTCCTTTGGACGGGGCGACATCCTCGGCCCCGGCGGGCCTAGGTAGCGGGGTGTTACACTCTTGATAGTACCTCATATTCTAATCATTATTTAAATCCTTAGAGCAGGGCTCATACAACCAATTCCCAGTATTCTTAGAAAAATCAATGTTCTTGTCATCCACGAATATCAAGGTCTCAAACCCCCTTCGTGACCCACCGGGGGTCTCCTTACACTCCGTGGGTCCTCTAGAACTCTCACACCTTACATTTCCCTTAGATCTTGGCTATTTTGTCCCACTCACACTATCTAGCTATGTACTCTTTTAGGTCACTCTTGGGTACCTCAAAGTCTAACTCTCCTAGCCCTTCACTATTTGCTGCCAGATCCATTTCCTGCATATGTTGAACTGGGACATGTTGATCTACTTATACCTCCTCCTTATCACTCACTTGTTCAGGAATTTCCAGCTCAAACTTAGATTTTGACTCAAGTAAGGAATGAGTACAGGTGAAGGTTGTGGTGTAAAAGGACAACATCTTGGAGGCCATTACCTTACTATAGGTACATATCTTTTGACCATTATTGACATGAATGTCATACTTAGATCAACATTATATCAAAATACTTAAAGTAATAAATCTCCAAGATAGAAAGTAGAGCAATCTAGGCTCTAATACCACTTGCAACAACCCACTACTAGGTAACCCAAAGGATCAGGGATATCGTCTCATCGTTAAAATTAGGAGTATTTACAACTAGGTAAGAGCAAAAAAAGAAATAAAATTCAAACTTAAAAAATAACCCTTCAAAATTATTACAAGGTCTTAGCAACAAAATTTAAAGGTAATACAAATCCAACATCAACATCTCAAATAAATAAACACAACCAAATATTGGTCTCTAACAATTTCCCACCTCGAGACTAACACTTCCTAAAACATGATAAAGAAATTGTGTGAGAGGGAAATTCTAAGTAAGTTGTGTATGTACTCACGAAAAACTTGCAATATTTCATGATATAAAGATATTACAGTAAAATATTTCCAAGTTATCAGCCAGAGAACAAATGATTAGTGATTTCAATTTACATTATTTTATAAATTAGTCTATTTGGATTCAAGAGTTCAAAATTAGAAAAGCTTCAAAGTTAAAACCACTCATACTATAATTGCAACACATTCACTATAAATTGAAAAGGTCATGACACCATGTCTCATGACCAACCTCTGTGAAACCCTACAATACAACAAAGTGGCTGATCGACCCACTGGGTACGATTCTTCTCCTTCTCCTACCCAAACTTACTGGTCGTTCATCTCCAGATATTAATCTCACAAGAACTGGGTGCTAGCGCAAACTGGCCTGACTTGCTAGTACTAGTGCCTCTTTCTGAAAGAGTTCATCTTCTAGAGATGGCCGCCTACCGGGAGACTAGCCTAACCTCATAAGCTAGCACTAGAAACCTACCATAATTGAGTACTCAACGAATTTATTACCCAATTTAAGATATATTCAAATAATTCACATAGAACTACGAGTTTGTTCAAACATGAAAGTGCATAAAATTGTGTTCAAAGATGGTTTTAAAGTATATTGTGTCTTTTAGAAACATTTGTTTAACCAAAATAGTGTTTAGTGCACAAAGAGTTTGTTTATCCATATTTGATCATCAAGATTGCAATTCTAAAATAAAATTACAAAAAAACACATTGACTTGCAAACTTACACAGCATTTAATGAAAGAGATTATATAATAACTTACTTAAATTAAGGTTTCTTGGATAAGTTCGACTAGTGTTGTGTAATAACTTTGGCTATAAAAAAATTATAAGCCTATATTAGCGTTTATTCAAAAGTATCACATCAAGGTCTTGTCTACTGCACACACATGACGAGTCTTTGGTTTATCTCCTAAGTGAATGTATTCAAAGTCTAACTAGAAAATAACATTCCCCAATTGCTATGACAGATAAAATAACATGCACTATTCTCTTTAATGTGTACTAAAATTTGTAGACTTAATAGCACATATCCACCAATAAACATATGGTTAAATAAATAGTAATTAATGATTTTAAAGAAAATAATGTTTCATAATTAATACTAAATAGTAATCAAATAAACAAATAAGTAAGTAAATATTAAGTAACAGTTAAATGGTAAATATAAATAATAAATGACTAAGTCCATCCATTATAAGTAATTAATTAATTAATTGTTAATATTTACTAGGTAATAACAATTTTAGGGTTAGTGTGAATGTCTAACGATTTTAAATAATGAATAATAATTTTTTGTACAATAATTAAATAAATAGATAACTAGATAATTTAATTAACAGATTATAAATAGATTGTTAGTAAATTAAGTAAATGATCCCGTAATTAAATAAAATATCATACATAATGAATATTTATATAACATAATTAACTTGTGCTAGATTATACTATGCAAATTAAAATAGCAATACCCATAACATTTAGGGTTTGATCACACTAGTGATAATGTAAAAAAAATACATAATTTGGTAATCACATTACTCAAATATATTAAAAATGAGTTGGTCACCATAAATAAAACTAAAAGATATAAAGTAATTTCATCACAAGAAAAACATCAATGATAGGAGCTATAATCACCATTATTTTTCCTAGTTATTTGAGGTTGTTTTAAAATACATTTGTTCTAATAAGTAGACATTCCTTTCAATTTGACAATTTGGTTGTAGAAAGTATTTTTGACAAATTTATACAGATTTAAGTTGATTTTGAGCAAAACAGGAAATTTTCCAGAGTACACCTGGCACCAGGTCTGGCAAGTGGACCATGCGCTAGGTCCATTTTGGATGGCCAGAGGAAAATAGAGCATAATTCAGAGAAGGACTAGATTGCACCTGGTGCTAGGTGGGTCGATTGGACCCAGCGTCAGGCCCGTGCTGGAATGCCAAAATCCTGTGCACGAATTTAAAATTTTCCAATAATTTTGGTATTTTCCAAATCCTACTCGGCCAAGACTCCCCAAACTACGAATTTAGCATCTAAGAGGCCTATAAAAGCAAGAAAAAAAATACAAAGAATGAAGGGGGAATCCAAGAGCTAAAATTCTAAACATTCATTGAATGGGGAATTCACCAAATCAATGAAGGTTGTTCAAGAAAGTCTTAAAGGAAGAAGAAAGAGGCTTGTCTATGAGTGCTTTCTTTTATCTTTGTTTTCTTCTTCTTAAACAATTATGTATTTAATGTTTTCATTGTAATTAGACATTGTTTTTGGGATTCATGATTTATTAAGTTAATTAAGCCTTTTGATCAATTGGTTGTTGTTTTTGGTATGTGATTACTTGTTTTTCTTACGAAGTTGGTTGATTGATTTGTGTTATTAACTTTCTTGAAAAAGAGGTTGGTAATGACTTCAATTAATTAATTTCATATTTGTTATCTCTTAATTTACTTGAAAAATAGGTTAATTGTCTAGACCATTAGTAATCAAAGGTTGGTTGATGATTGCTAGAATATAGATTAATTGACTAATTTTATGTTTTAAATCACCTAGAATATAGGGGTTTATATAAAGATTGATTTTAATGAATCTTTTGGATAAGATAGTCGAGACAGAATATGTTCACTAAGTTAACTAGAAGATAGTGATTCAATAGATTGCAAACGAAGTGGGTCTATATTAAATCCTTCATGAAACTTAGATAATAATTGATTATGATATTGGCTAGGTGATTCATTATCATGTTTTCAAAAGCTTTTGTCTAAATTGCATATTTTCACATCCTAGAGTTGTATATATATATATATATATATATATATATATATATATATATTTATTTATTTATCATTTTATCACTTTATTAGGTCGATTAAACAATGGATAAAAAGTGACTAGTATGTACTTGTTTATTTGAGGATTGATACTCGTTAATTCCCTATACTTTGCTTGCGATGAATATGCTTGCTCGTATATGTATTTTGGGATTAATGTTTTAATTAAAACTTAAAGAAGGGATGGATTTAAATTTGATAATTTTTATACAACCAAAATTTAAGCATTAAGTTTTTGGCGTCATTGCCGAGGAACAATATCATGAAAGTTTGAATTTCATTAATTTTACCATGTCTATATGTCTATATGTAAATATGTATATATGTCCTTTGCGTAAATAGGTGCTATATCTTGTTGTTTGTAATATTGTGTGACTTAAATGACTATCTTAGTTAATGTTGTATTTGTAAATAACACTAACTTTTATGTTTAGGTAGTTTGTGAATATATCTACTGTATGTGTTTTTCATTTCTTTATTTTTTTCTATTATTTGTTTTTCCCTTTTGTTTTGTTTTTTTTATTTTCTTTATTTTCTATTATTTTTATTTTCAATTTGATTTCTATTTTTTTTTAATGCGAGGTTAACATCGTAATAGACAATTATTTTTTGGGACAAGATTAAAGAAGTTACATCGTTGATAGATTGGCAAAGTTACAAGCTCACATTGATGATTTTTGTGAGACTTCATTAGAAGTATTAGTGAATTCTTTTGTTGCCAATAAAAATTCATCTCTTCAATGGGATAGAGAAGCTTCCCAATGATTGTATGATCAAAGGACACAATTCGCTAAGATTGTTTAGAAGACTCATAAGTTCCTGCTGGCCTGTATAGTTGACCATAGAAAAAAGAAAGGCTATGAGGGACAATTGCATAATGTGGCAAGGGTGGTATTCGATTCTCCTCTATGTGCTAATAATTCTAATCTCTCTTTGTCATATGATTTCTTAGATTTCTCTCAATTCTTGGAAGAAATTGGTCGAAATGATGATGTGTTGAGCTTAACCTACCTTAAGAAGTTAGATCTTTCAATGCTACATCATATGAAGTCCTTGGCGGACAGTGGTAATTTTTGTAGGATTTCTAAATTAATTAAACAGATTAAACGCAGCAGAAAATAGCAAGAAATCCAAGCCATGGATCACGAGTTTGCAGTAGAAACGTGAAAAAGAGAAGATCACGCTTATTACCTCTTGAAGCCGGAATTTAAATTTTTCTTGTTCCAAGAACGCAGGCGCGATCCAGATCAGAAAACTGATTCACAACAGCTCAACTGAAGTCTAAGAAAGAACTCCCTCTAATGATAATCCACACAAAGTCGAATGCTCACGATCTCACAATTCTATGCTAGTAGAATTTAGGAGGTTAGGGTTTGATTAATAAGAGAGAGACGAATAGTGTTTAATCAAGAGAGAGGTAGAGAAACGGTTTCTCTGTTATTGCATGAATAGTCTGTGTCTCTTACCCTAAGGAAACCATTTCCTTATATTTATAGATTTATAATTACCGTAAATTGCAACTTAGTCCTTCAACGTCCAATTGTCAACAAATTGGTCCTTGAAGTTTACTTAATTACAATTAGGTCCCATGAACTATAACAAACTTATAATTCACCTATAAATATATTCCCTTCTCTTAATTAACCCCACAATATTATCAAATAATATATTTGAGCATTCAAACCTTTATTATGTGTGACCCATTAGGTTTCCTGGTCTTATTGGTAACATAATATGAATTAATTCTAACAATATTAGAATTAATAATCCTTAATAAAATAAAGGATTAAATTTATTAATTCTCTAATTAATAAATCCATATGTAGCATATCAAGAGCGACATCTAGCAATGACTCTTGACCACCCAAAAGTTCAGAAAGTCAAGTGGCTTGACATGAACCTTTCAATAGCAAATTATCAGTGCAATAAACTCCTTTCACCATACAATATCTCATTCGGTCTAGAGCATGGAATTAGTGTCAACTCCCTCCAGAATATTATTAATTCTTGCCCGATTATTTTAGTACTTGTTCAAGAAATCCATTACTCGATATGTGTATCAATTGGAACCATTTCCATCACATAGTCGCATTGGCCAAGGACTTTATGAGTAATGATTTCTACAAGTGGCCTTGAGATATACTCTCCTACTATTAGGAGTGGTGAATTCTTTATTGACTTTCTCAACTACTTTCGTTTACTTTATGTTGTACCCAATATCTATCCCATAGGCAGTCATAGATAAGACTCCAAATATTAGAATTAAAGTACAACGCTCATTAAACAAAGTACCTTGGAGATCTCAAGTCTAAGGATACTTGCACACTTGCTATAATGAGATTCTATCACTGGCACTAAATAGTTATCCAAGTGATTATCTCGTAGCTAGGTCATCCAATGAACATGTTCCAAAACAAGCATCCACACGTTAATACTGAGTATCCCAATACCCACGGATATGAGAACCACCGCTTGATCCAATCAAGAGATATAACATGTGGTAGTCTTGGCGTATTAATAATGTCCCATCTTATTAATACTATAACTGGGGATTATTTAAGTACAAACACTGCATAGTGTAGTAGGAATCTCACATCATGATCTCTATCATGATTTCCTTAACACTGTGTTTTACTAGGGACTTTATCTAATGGTTTGTACACATATTTAGATATAACAATCAAACTAAAAGATAAAGAATGCCTCTTATTAATTTAATATGCAATATACATGGTACAAGTGATTGCCTCTAGAGCACAACACTAACAATTTCTACCCATCACCCCATTCAAAGAGAGATAACTTAGTTTTTGTAGACCATAGTTTGAAAAGCAAGAATTTCTTGATCTCATCTTTAAAATCTACACTACTAGGTACAAAGGGAAATTTCAATTGTGACAAATCTTTTGAAGGGATAAGTAGTGATTATCATGTTTACATATTTTTTAGACATAATTTATGTCTTTGTGCTAGAAACTTGATTTGTATACCTAAAAAAGTGTTATTGAAGGGGGGTCATGCATGTATATTCATTGCATCCACTATTTTCCATGAACCTCTATTTTTCAAAACCCTCTCTTCTTTCTACTTTCATTATGCCTACATTTTTCAATGAGCATTAATTTCTTTTCCAAAGATTTGATGAGGAAGCATGATGAGTGGAAAAAGTTTGTATCTTTGTTTTGTATTTGGAGATGTTAAGTGTCTTTTTCCTCCCTAAATAAGAAAAATATTTTCCATCTTAAGTATGGGGGAGTGAGTCGTGTCTTTATTTACGTTGTTAGGATTTTTATTAGTAATTTTCTTTAGTTTGTTTTTTTTTTATTTAGGTGTGTCTTTTTTTTTTTTTTTCCTTGTGCTTTTATTTGTGTTTTCTTTTGAATGTCGAAATAAAGTCCTATTAGACGAGCTCTTCTATTCTTCTCCAAGTTTTATAATTTAGCGAAGCATTATTGTACTTGGGGAGTATTACTTACCTGTCTACCTCCTTTATCATTTTTGGTCCCTTTGGAGATGTTTTCATGCTTTAATTTTTTGTCAATGAGGACATTGTCCAGTTTAAGTATGGGGGAGTACTTTAGCGGTATTCTTTGTCCAAGTTTTTATGAATCATCTTGGCGTTTTCTTAGTATCGAGCTACTTTGGAAAAATTGGGAAATTTTTAAATTTTGAAAATTTGAAAGTTTGGCCATTTTGGGGCTGAAATTTTTTTTTTTTAACTTTTTCAAAATTTTTGTGGTTTTCATTGTTTAGCAAGGTTGTAATTATTTTTCTTATTTCGATATGAATTTTTGTCATTCATTTGGTGGAATTTTATGACATTGGTTTTTTGGATATGATATTGTCAAGACTTGTGAATTTTGATTAATCTTGCTTATGCATTAGTGTTTGAATATTATTTGACTCGTCTAGTTTGAATATGGGTAAACTTTATTGGCTAACTCTTGTATTATGAGTCTAAATTTTGCTTAGCTTAAAGTTATGATAAGGAAGGTGAGTTGATAAAAGATCTTTGAGAGGAAAGGTTGTGGAGAATTGTAGAAAATTCTTGTGAGTTGAAAATTAAAAGAATAAGTTGATTGCTTCCTCTTTGAAGATGAAAAAAAATTTTATTTTTTGCTTGATATGGGGGCCAATACAGATAGTGAAGAGAAATTCACTTTCTTGAGGCTATGAATTTCCTAAAGCAAAAGAGAAGAAAGATTGTTGAAAAATAATGAGTGATGACTATCAGGGGACTAATACGGTGTGTAAAGAGAAATCCATGCACTTGAGGCTATCAATTCCCTAAGCCATTAGAAAATTTTGAGAAAATAAGATTGGGGTGATTTCCTTACATCATGCCTTGAGTTGTGCAGTTTTTGGATTTATAATGCTTGAATTAGTAGATAGCTTGACTTATATGATTTATGTTATCTATATTTTAATTTGAAAGGTGAAATAATTTTCTTAGACTAAGGTATACACTTGATTAATTTAACTTCAAGAGTTTTGTGATGTCATGTCGAATGTTTCAAAGTTTGAATTCTTTTCAAATAGTGCGAATGACAATAGTTTTATCTAAAGTTTGAAGATAAGTTATAGTCCTTGTTATGATTCAAAACTGTTGAAGAAGAAAACCCTTGTGTTTTCTTGATGATTTTCTTGATTAAAGTGTTTTGCTTGAGGACAAGCAAATGTTCAACTGTGGAGGTATGTGAAAGGGGTTAAAATCACCATTATTTTCCTAGTTATTTGAGGTTGTTTTGAGATACATTTGTTGTAATAACTAGGCATATTCCTTCTTATTTGACATTTTGCTTGTAAAAAGTGTTTTTGACAAATTTATGTAGTTTTGAGTTGATTTCGAGCAAAATAGGGAATTTTTCATAGTATACCTGGTGCCAGGTTTGGCAAGTAGGCCAGGCGCCAGGTCAATTCTAGACAGCTAGAGAAAAACAGAGAAAAATTTAGTGGAGGACCAGATTGCACCGGGCGTCAGGTGGGTCGATTGGACCAGGCACCAAGCCCGTGCTGGAATGCCAAAATCCTGTGCACGAATTTAAGAATTTTATAATGATTTTGATATTTTTCGAATCATACTCGGCCAAGACTCCCCAAACTATAAATTTAGTATCTAAGAGGGCTATAAAAGTAAGAGAAAACACAAGGAATGAAGGGGGAATCCAAGAGCTAAAATTCTAAATATTCATTGAAGGAGGAATTTACCAAATAAAGGAGGGTTGTTTAAAAGAGTCTTCAAGGAAGAAGAAAGAGGCTTGTATATGAGTGCTTTCTTTTATCTTCGTTTTCTTCTTCTTAAACAATAATGTATTTAATGCTTCCATTGTAATTTGACATTATTTTTAGTTTTATGATTTATTGAGTTAATTAAGCCTTTTGATCAATTGCTTGTTATTTTTTGTATGTGATTACATGTTTTTCTTACGGAGTTGGTTGATTGGTTTTTGTTATTAATTTGCTTGAAAAAGAGGTTGATAATGACTTTAATTAATTGATTTCATATTTGTTATCTCTTAACTTTCTTGAAAAAATGGTTAATTGTCTAGAACATTAGTAATCAAAGGTTGGTTGATGATTGCTAGAATATGGATTAATTGACTAATTTCATATTTTAAATCACCTAGTATAGGGGTTTATATAAGGATTGATTTTAATGCATCTTTTGGATAATTTAGTCGAGACAGAATATGCTCACTAAGTTAACTAGAAGATAGTGATACCATGGATTGCAAATGATGTGAGTCTATTTTAAATCTTTTACAAAACCTAGATAATAATTGATTGTGATATTGGCTAAGTAATTCATTATCATGTTTTCAAAAGCTTTTGTCTAAATTGCATATTTTCATATCTTAAGTTGTATATATATAAATATATATATATTATTTTATCACTTTATTAGGTCGGTTAAACAATGAATGAAATATGATTAGTGTTTACTTGTTCCTTTAAGGATCGATACTCGTTAATTCCCTATACTATACTTGCAATGAGTATACTTGCTCATATGTGTATTTTAATATTAATGTTTTAATTAAAACTTGAATAACGAATGGATTTAAATTTGATAATTTTTATACACCCAAAATTTGCGCTTCAATCACCCTCAATACAATTAGACTTTGTAAGTTCAACAAATTATACCAACCCTCCAAATGATCATAATTTAAGAGAACTAAAGTTGTAAAAGAGTATAAGAATCAAGCATATAAAATCCCCATGGATAACACAACCCATGAACAGCATGCAAACAACCCAAAACCTTTCTTTTACTTAAAAGTCAAACACAAGGATAACCAATTCTAAATGTCCTACACCAAATAGGGAACACACATTTAGTAAGAGGAGTGAGCCAAGATTTACTTTAAAAATATGAGTGGTCTCGGCTAGTCTTGAAGGATTCGAGTGATTCCTTGAGAAGATTCAGTACAGTGCTACACTAGCCTTATTGAGACGATGGTAATGGTGAAGAGATAGACTTCCACTTGGGAGGAAGAGTACGATGAGAGAGAGAGAGATAGGGGGAGATTGTAAAAAGGGTACGATAAAAAAGGGTTTTTTTGTGTGTAAAAAGAGATAAAATGCAGAGAGGAATTTGCTATTGGATGGTTCATGTCAAGCTACTTGACTTTTTGGACTTTCTGTCAAGCTAATATCTCATTGACATGAGCCTTTCAATAGCAAATATCAATGCAATATAATAGCAAATATCCTTTCACCATATAATATCTCATTCGATGTAGAATATGGAATTAGTGCCAACTCCTTCCAGAATATTAATTAATTCTAGCCTAAATATTTTAGTACTTATTCCCAGAATCCATTACTCATTATGAGTATTAATTGAAACTATTTCTAACACACAATCGCCTCGGCTAAGGACTACTCGAGTAGTGATTCCTACAAATAGCCTCGAGATATTTGCTCCTACTATTAGGAATGGTGAATTCTTTATTGATTCTCTCAACTACTTTCATTTACTTACATTGTACCAAATATCTATCCCACAGGCAGTTTTGTTAGGACTCAAGAGATTGAAATTAAAGCACAACGCTTAGTAAACAAAGTACCTTAGAAACCTCAACTCTAAGGATACTTGCACATTTGCTATGATGAGATTCTATCACTGGCACTAAATAGTTATCCATGTGATTATTTCATAGCTAAGTTATCGAATGTACTTGTTCTAGTAACAAGCATCTACATGTTAACTTTGAGTATCACAATACTCACAGATGCGAAAACTACCACTTGTTCAAATCAAGAAGTATAACACGTGCTAATCCTAACGCATTAATGATGCTGTATCTCATTAATACTATGACTAAGGATAATTTAAGTACAAAATTATCTAGTGTAGTAGGAACCTTACATCATGATCTCTATCATGATTTTCTTAATTCAGTGTTGAACTTGGAAATTTATCTGACAGTTATATTCATACGAAAGTATAAATAAATAAAAAATTGAAAGATAAAGAATGCCTTATATTATAGAATAAATATGCAATATACAAAATACATGTGATTGCCTCTAGAGCATAACCCTAACAAACTCCTACTTATACTAGAGTCAATTATTCATATATCGAATACCGAATAACTCAACACGTCTATCATGTTTCTTCTGAGGCAGTGCCTGAGTCAGTGGGTCCACTATGTTCTCATCCGTGGGAGTTAACGGGTCTGCTATGTTCTCATCCATAGGAACTCTCTCTATCTTTTACATCTTTCCTATCAATGATTTCATAGATCAAGTGATAGCACTCAAATTGAACATGTAGCCTGGTTGTGACTCATAGTCATTATTATCATATTGGAAAATAGTATCAGTATACCCTTTTAACTTATTGAAGAATAGGAACAACATTTTCTATTTGCAATATGTCATCTATATAAAGTGATATGAAAATAATTACACTCCCACTAACCTTCTTGTATATACAAGATTTATCCATATTTTGAATGAAACCAAAATCTTTAATTATTTCATAAAAATGGATATTCTAACTCTTAGAAGCTTACTTAAGTCCATAAATGAACCTTTGCAGTTTGCATACTTTTATACCATTATTGGATGTGAAACCCTTAAGTTGTGCTATATACACTTCCCCAGTCAGGTTTTTGTTTAGGAAAGCTATTTTCACATCCATCTATCAGACCTCATAATCATAATGTGCGATATTTGGTAGGAATATTCTTATGGATTTTAGCATAGCAAGTGGTAAGAAGGTTTCGTCATAGTCAATACCATATTGTTGATGATAACCTTTAACAACTAGTTGTGCTTTATAGGTAACTATTTTACAATCCATGTCATCTTTCTTTTGGAAAAATTATTTGCACCCAATAGGTTTGATTCCTTTGGGTAGATCAACCAAAGTCCGTACTTTGTTGTTATACATGAAATCCATCTCTGATTTCATGGTTTCAAGCCATTTGTCAAATTCTGAACTATTCAAAACATCCTTGTATGTAGTAAGCTCATTTTTATTTATGAGTAATACGTTATTGTAGTCACTTATGAGAAATTCATATCTCTTAGGTGTCACACGTATCCTACTCGACCTACAAAAGACAAAGGTTAATCTATTCTGTCAATAAATGTGAGATTAAACAATTGATCTATATCTGTTTATTCTTCTTGAACTTCAACAAGTTCAATATCACTCCCACTGTCTCCTTTGATCATATGCTCTTTTTCTAAGAAGACGTCATGCTTCAAAATAAATGCTTTGTTTTCAGAAGAGAGATAGAAGTAATACCCAAAAGATTCTTTCGGATATTCCTTAAACAAACACTTGTAAAACTTACTCTCAGTTTTGTCTGAATATGGCCTTTTAACAAAGGTAGGGCAACTCCATGTTCTCAAGTGAGATAACGTTGGTCTCTTACCAAAGAATAGCTCAAATGGGATAGTATCAATCATTTTTTACGGAACTCTATTTAAAATGTAAACAGAAGTCTCTAGTGTGTACCTCTAAAATGATTTTGGTAAGTCTACAAGAGCCATCATGGTCCATACCATGTCTAGAAGGGTTCGATTCCTTCTATCAGATATACCATTATGTTCATATGTATATTATGGAGTCCATTGAGATAATATCACATTATCTCTAAGATAACTTTGAAACTCTTGGCTTAAGTATTCACCTCGTCGATCAGATTTTAGAGTCTTAATACTTTTGCCAATTTATTTCTCTACTTCATTCGTGAAGTCTTTGAATTTTCAAATGCTTCATAATTGTATTTCATTAAATACAAATACTCATATCGCGAGTAGTCATCAATAAAGGTAATGAAGTATTTATAACCTCTTCATATTTGTATTAACATTGGGCCACATACATCAGTAAGTATAAGTTCTAAAAACTCTTTGACCCTTTCCCCTTTTCTAGAAAAGGGAGTTTTAGCCATTTTTCAAAGTAAACAAGATTCTTATGTGCCATATGAGTCGTAATCAAATGACACTAAGTTACCAAGCTTGTATAACTTAGAAACACGATTCTTATTTATATGGCCTAAATGACAATGCCCTAAGAAAGATGAGATTGAGTGCTCTTTTCTTTATCTATTTTTGTTTACATTGAGGATTAGATCATTCATATCTAAAACATACAAACTATTTATCAAAATCACTGTTCTATATTGGACACCATTTAATGAAAAAAAATAACTTTTATCCTTGAAATTTAAATGAGAACCATTCATGTCCAAACAAGTGACTAAGATAATGTTCATAAGTAAAACATGTACATAAAATAGTTTGTAAGTTCTAAGACTAATCCAGAAGGCAAGTCTAGCTCATAAGTCCCCACCGAAAGTACAGCAACCTTTGCTCTATTTTCGGCATGTAGGTGCATATCACCCTTCTCATGCTTTCTACTATTCTTTAGTATCTGCAAATTATTACATAAATGAGATCCACATCTGATATCTAATACTCATATCTCACTTTTAAAGACAATATTATTCCCAATTATAAACATACCAAAGGTGGAAATAGAAGTGCCCCCGAGCTTCTCCTTCTCCTTCCTATCATTGACGGTCTCTAGATAGGCCTTACAATTGCACCTCTAAGGGCCCATCCTGCCATAATGATGACATGTGCCTTTAGGAGCTGCCTCATTCTTCTTTATGCAACATTTTGGCTTTGTGGGAGCTTTTTTCTTCTTCTTGGGAACATTCTTCTTAGAAGAGGAAGATTCTACCATCATGACTACATTGAATTCCTTCTTTATGGGGGATTCCATAGTGTTGAGAAATTTGGTTAGTTCGAGTAGCATGGTCTCAATTTTATTCATTTGGTAGTTAATCACAAACTGCAAAAAACTACTTGGCAAATATTATAGAATTAAGTCAACACTTAATTCATAATCCATCACAAAACCAACTGACCCAAGCTTCTCAATCAAACTCAATATTTTCAGCTCATGAGTGGCTACAAAAGCACCCTTAGCCATTTTAGATTAGAACAACTATTTAAGATCTCGTATCTTGTATCTTGTATCTCTATATTCTCGCTTGCTAGTCAAACAACTACCTAAGATGGAAGATGATAGAATAAGCATCAATATGCTCATGCTGCTTTTGTAGCTTAGGGGTTATTGATGCCAGCGTGATACAAGATGTTGTGCCACTATCCTTTTTGTTCTTCTTGTGCACCTCATGCCCATCGGTAAGAGCATCTACGACTAGAAGTGATAGAATAAAAGCATCTAACATATATAGAAACTTTTTTTACTTGAGAATGATTCTCAAGTTTCTATACCAATCAAGAAAATTTAACTCGGTAAGTTTATTTGTTTCTAAGATGCTACGTATATTCAAGTTGGTCGACAGGATGCAAATGACCTAGATGTAAAGATAGAAAAATTAGCTAAACGTATATGCACATGTAATGCAAATAGTTAGGTCTTTAATCAAACGTATTATTATTTCACTATTTTACTCAACCCAATAGCCCTTAGTATTGATCTAAGAAAGCCCGTTAGAAGCTTTCTTACTAGAGCGGTATACAAATTCCTTAAGAATTACCTTGGGTTTTCCCACCAAACCATTTTTAAGTTCAATGGTAGGTATCCAATACCAACGACATTGAATCTAATTACCAGATCATTGGGTGATTAACATCTTCTAATCTTAATGCCTTTACGCTAACCCAATCTTGCCTCAAATTTTCTTTATGCTTGAGTTAGTCCAACCGAGATAAAAAAAAAAATTAGTTAAACCCAATCTAATAATCAGGAATTTAAAATTTCATAACTCAAATATACTCAATGTCAAGTAAGCTTGGGTTAGCCCAACAACATGGTCTCAAAAAAGAACTCTCGTTCTTGTTATATTAATTGAAGGTATTATGCTTAATATTAATTGAGGGTTTTGTTATATTAGTGGTCTCATACATAACATGCATAACATCATCATATGTACATGGCGTAAAACATAATTGCGTGGTATGGTTATGAACTTTTCCTAAATTAATTTTCCCAAGCTACGAAGGAAATTAATATGGTTAACCCTGTGTGTTCATGCATGATATAAGTAGAAGATCTTACCCTCTTGCCTCGTTTTAGTCAGTATCTCCATTGTCTAGTAAATAATTTTTCTAATTCTATCTAACCTATGTAGTCTACTTACATAAATTTCCTAAATATGAAAACCTCGAGTTATATTTAAAGGGAGTTAGATGAGAAGAGAATTATATAAGAATTTTAGAGGAGGTAGAACACACAGGCCTTATTTCATTAAAACCAAAAGGGTAAATAATGCATCAACAAATATATTTGGTCTTAGTCCAAAACCATCAACCATGCAAATATCATGCTCAAAAAACATTAAGCAAAATAAAACACAGTATACAATTCCAAAATCACTATTTTGGAAATAAAATCTAAAACAAGAATTTTAGAAAATATATTAATTTCTAAAATCAAATTTTACAAATTAACAAAAGTTTCCAGAATCAAAATTTTTAAAATTTCTAAATAAATATATATAAAATATAAATTTCCAAAATCATTTTTTTGGAAAAATAAAATAGTTAGTCCTAAAATCAAATTTTGAAAAACACTTTTGGGTCCTCGCAAAGAAAAATTGATTTATTCATCCCTCATCCAATGCGATTCTCCCTTTTAAATCACTATTTTGGAAAATACAATCTAAAATATGAATTTTAGAAAAAAATATGAAAATATAAAATAAATTCATTGAAAATATTAATTTCCAAAATTAATATTTTAGAAAATACATTAACTTCATTAGTCCCAAAACTAACTTTTGGGAAAAAAAATTGGGTTCTCTCTGAAAAAGAAAAATTTTGTAGGCCTTACGTGATGAACCAGAAAAGGGGAAAAAAAATAGCCGTGCCTGATTATTACTATACCGGCCACGACTCAAGACCTTTTTATCTACCCAAGCTAGTCGTGGCTTGGGTTAAAACCATGCTTAAGCTGCGGTTGGCTTCCAGTAAGCCGCTCATAGCTTAGGTTAATTATTTTTTTTTTTCACAAATTCTTCTCTGTATATTTTAGATTGATTTACAATCATCTTCTCCGGTAATTCAAAAGGATGATTCCTCTTGAAAAACACCAAAGAAACATAAAACTTATTCAGATATCTAGCTTTCATTCATCTTTTCAAAGGAACAGACATTCTGTTCACTAACAAAAAGCCAGACGAAGAACATCTTCTTCAAACAGACAAATTTGCAGAAACAAATTTTTGCACAGAACGAAGCTTGTAATTTTCAGAAAATAGATTTTCTCAAAATAAAATTCAATAAGTTTTCTAAATTATCTCTATAACTGTTACAAAAACAATAAAATCCAAACCATAACCCGCAAAAAATAATTTATTCAAAATCCAAATGCATTCCAAAAACAATTTTGGATTAGTAGTCCCTCACAGAAACAAATTCCAGAGAGCTCAACGTTATACATGAAACAATTTCAAGCATAAAATTATACGGAAATCACATATAAGCATGGCTTTGATACCACTGTTAGTTTCTCATGAATGCAAAAACATAAAACAATAGAAGAAATACGAGAAACCATTCCCAAGATTAGCATATATGTGAAAAATGGATCGAACAAATGGAAGAATAATACCCAGTGTTGTCATCTCTGCAATTTAAAATTTTCACAAGGATTGAGCTGCGTGGTGCGATCTAGCAAAACAAACCCAACCGACATGTTCGATCACAATCAAACATTGTCTCATTCAAGCCACTAGAATCCAGGAATAGGATTCCCTCTGGTAGTAATCCATACGAGGAAAGAATTTAATGGCCACCTAACTCTGGTGCTAGCAAGAGGTATGTGAGAAGGCTACGATTTTTTTTTTAGAGAAGAAGAAAATAAAGAACACACGGAGAACGTTTTATGTTTCTATGAAAAATCACTCGAGACAAAACCACAACATCTATATCATATATACGTATGCGTGGTATTAGATTCCTAAATATAATGGAATCCTTTGATTATTAGTAGAACCCACAAGATTTCATAATTATAATCTGGCTCATAAGTTATAACTAATTATAATTTGACCATAACAACTTCTTCTAACAATTAAACCCATAATGTTATCAAATAATATCTCGAGTTCTTAATTCTCTATTGTATGTGACCTATTAGGTTTCCTGGTCTATTAGTAGTGAAATATGGATTAATCTAAAATATCTTTAAGATTAATAATCCTTAATAACTAGAATTAACTTATTAATTCTAATTAAGATTGATTTATTAATTAGAGAATTAATAAATCAATCCAAAATATAAATCAATTAGAAAGTCAAAATATGGATTAACATGAGAGGCATCTAGCAATGCATCATGATCACCCAAAATATAGAAAGTCAAATGCCTTAACATGAACCTTTCATTAACAAACATTAGTGCAATAAACTCCTTTTTACCATACAATATATCATTCAGTTTAGAGTATGCAATTAGTGCTAACTCCCTCTGAAATATTAATTAATTCTGGTCTGAACATTTTCGCACTTGTTCTTGAAATCCATTACTCTTTATAGGTATCAATTGGAACTATTTACAACATACAATCATCTTAGCCAAGGATTGTCATTCCTACAAGTGGCCTTGAGATATTCATTCCTACTATTGGGAATGACGAATCCATTATTGATCCTCTCAACTACATTTGTTTACTTCACGTTGTGCCCAATATCCATCCCATGGGTAGTCTTGTTAGGACTCTAAAGATTGGAATCAAATCACAACGCTTAGCAAACAAAGTATCTTGGAGACCTCAAGTCTAAGGATATTTGCACATTTGCTATAATGAGATTCTATCACTATCACTAAGTAGTTATCCATATGATTATCTCATAGCTAGGTTTTCCAATGTACTAGTACTAGTAATAAGCATCCACGTATTGACTTTGAATATTAGAACAATCACGGATGTGAGAACCACCGCCTAATCAAATTAGGAAATATAACACGTGGCAGTCTTAACACATTAATGATGTCTTATCTCATTAATACTATGACTAGGGATAATTGAAGTACAAACACTATTTAGTATAAGATGAACCTCACATCATGATCTCTATCATGATTTTCTTAACATAGTGTTGCACTTGGTACCATATCTAATAGTTATATTCACACGAAAGTATAAATAAAATAAATTGAAAGATAAAAAATGCCTTATATTATTGAATAAATGTGTCATATACAAAATACATATGATTACCTTTAGGGCATAACATTAACATCTCTGTACTAAATAATCCAAAACCATAACGATATCCTCCATTTATTCCATCCAATATTCGGCCTTCTATTTTGTATGGTTTCCATAAAAATTGGAAGGACAAAATTTGAGAAATCGCTCTAGAGCTCGGTTCGTGTCCATTTCTGCACATCTCTCCTCCCAAGGTAGAGTCCTTACCAAGTACTGAAGCGTTTCTGTAATTTTCGACAATATTTACATCATCACATTTTTTTAGGGTTGTGTCACAGGGAAATCTACCCATAGAGATACTAGTGATCAAGATGAAGCTAGTTCAACCAGAATTGTTGGGAATACTAATCAAGGAATCAAAGAACTTAAAACAATTCACACTATACCCATTATCCTTAATGCAGTCTCTGTAACATGATGCATGATGAGGGCTCATCATATATATATATATATATATATATATATATTCTAGTATTTTTGTACTTTATTTGTAATAAATTCTTACTCAAATCATTACTTGTAACACCCCACTACCTACGTACCCTTAAAAAGCGGGGATGTCGCCCTGTCCATAGGACCAGGGGTCTTTATAATGAAGTTAAACCTAAAATAAGAATTGTTTGTCTAAATCTTATTACAAGAGAAAATATATACAAGTCTCATCAATTTTCTCAAAAGAAAAAGAAGAAACAAAACATCATCTAGAATAAAGTTTCAGTCCACAAGAAAAATAATAGCTTTTAATGCTGACAACCTGGAAGCATGAAATAAAAGGGTGTGAGAAATATATCTCAATAAGTCCTGTGTGTACTCGAGACTTTTCAATTGTTCATGTATGCATATTTGAAAACATTTACAAAACATGTCTGCAAGTTAAAATTCATTGTTTTTCAAACTTTAAGTGGCACATTACAAAACATCACACAATTACAAATTAGAAGCATTCATAGAAAATTAACCACTCATCAACAATAGAAATCGATCAAGAAACTATGTATCTTAATTCCTACCATAAAACCCAGCACCATGACAGCTTCCCAGTGAAACCCTACATCATTGGGCCGTGGGTGATCTGCCTACAAAGGTGAAATACTCTTCCATTTCTACACTTTATATCAATTGCCCACTCCAGATAATAATCCACCTGGACTAAAGTGCCAACTGAGACTGACTAAATAGTATTGTCACCCTATCAAGCAGAGTTTATTTTCTTGAAGTGGCCTCCTTCCAAAAGACTTACTCTAACCCTCCAAGACTAGTACTACTACTCTACCCTTGTTGAGTACTCAATATTCAACATCTTCCTCAAAGCGTGATACCATATCGGCAATTTCAAAAGCTTTAGGTTTGAAAAGTATGGTTTCATATTGAGTGCTCAAAAAATGTTCAGTGTGTATGAAAAGAGAAACCAACATTTGTTTAAATACTTTAATTGATAAAACCATTTAGTGAACAAAATGTCCATGCTTGCAACACAAGTAATCTCTGATAGGGACAAAATTTATCTATATGTTTCTAGTTATTTGACGGTGTTTTGCAATACATGTGTTGTAATAACAGGTATATTCTTTCATATTTGGTATTTTACCCTTGAAAGGTGTTTTGGACTTTCATTGCAGAAAATGACGAAAAACATTGAAATTGTCGCCGTCAGGGCACGACCGGCGCTGGCCGTGACCCACGAAACCTGCACCGGCCCCAATAGAGGAACAGGAGATTTTTTTGGTCAAAAAACAGAGCATGACCGGCCCTGGTCATGACCCACAGAGCTGGCTCCGGCTCTACTCTATCCCATGTCAGCGAGTTTTCTAATTATGCACGGATTTGGTAATTTTTCAAGAGTTTTGGTGTTTTCCAATCTCTACTCGACTCAGAACTCTTAGGGAATGAATTTTGGCCTCTTGGAAGCCTATTTAAACAAGAAAAATACAAGATAATGGTATGAATCCAAGGATCAAAGTTGTCAATCACTCAAAAAATGAGGAGATTCACCATTCAAGGGATATTATTCAAGAATGTTTCCAAATAGAAGAATGAGGGCTTGTCTACATAACAACCCCCACTTTTGTACTTTAATCGGTTACTACTATGTATAGAATAAGAATTGGTATAAGTGACCAGAACAAGAAATGATCAGTATAATGAGATGAACATCTTGGTGCAATAAAAATATCTAGGGGCATCATTAGAATTTTGAAATTATGGGGACACGAATGGAATTTTTAAATATGTTCTACACCATACCCTATATCTTTAGATTGTAACTAATTTTAGTAGAGTGAGAGTTTAAGGGTACATTAAGAACAAAAATTGATCAGTGTGATGAGACGAGTGTTCTGATATAAATTAAGTTATAGGAGGTATCAGGGGCATTTTTGTAATTTTGACCGCAATCGGAGTTTTGATCATAAATTGGAAAGGACTGAGAATGTTAATTCCCACCATTGGATTCAGTGAAATTTATAGATTCCGATGGAGAAATAAAATATTTTTCCGATACGTACCGAAATTACAGTTATTTTTTGAAGAAAATTCTAAAGTGCGGTTGACATTAAGACAAGCGGCGTAATAGGATTAGAGGATAAAAAAAAGTATCAAAATACCATTAGAGAAGTAAGATATTTGTGGGATTATTTTACTTCAAAAACTTATTGAATAAGATTAATAATTAAGGAAATTAATTAAATCAACCAATGGGAAAATGGTTGGAAATTAGATAGCCCACAATTGTTGACTTTGTGACCAATCTTGGTCGCAATTTAGACCAAGAAATGGCCATGGAAAAGCTGTATTTACAGCTTATAATCGGCAGCCACAAGAACAAATAGAGAAGGAAAAGAAAAAGAAAGAAAAAGGAAAGAAAAGCTATAGAAAATAGGGAGAAAAGGGGGGGGGAGAGAGAGAGAGAGAGAGAGAGAAAGAATTCTTGAAGAAAAAGAAGGAGAACTTGGAGCAATTCAAACTTCGAGAATCTTATACACAAGTTAAAACATTATACTCCTTGAATTAAAGTTGTAGATTATATTGTAAGGATTATTTTGTCATTAATTTTATTGGGAAATTCACGAGAACAATGAGAATTACTTAGACAATTTCTATGTTTTGAGATTGTTTTATGTGTGTTGTATACCGGAAGATTAGAGAAGATATATACTATGTTTTATATGATAGATGAAGTATTTTAATGGTGGTTTAATTGAGAGTTCATGTCTGCACAAGAAGGTGTAAGAAATGGAAAAGAAATATGGAATTAATTGTTGAAGAAAATGAATTGTTAATGTTGTTGTTTGCACTTGTTAACTTTATGTTGGAAAATAAGATTTTGATGGGTGAAGTATCTATACAAATTAACCTTTGTGGGCTTGTTGAACTTGTTGAACTTTATGCTAGAAATTATGTTTTGAAGAAATCCCAAGCAGCCTTGAAGAACAAATAAACTATACAAATTGACTTGTTCATTTGGAACATCATGAATTGAAACTTGTAGCTAAATATCTTATGATCATATTGGGACAAATTTTACATGATGTGGAGTTGTGAGTAAAACGCTATGATGAAAATATCACAAGCTGCCAAAATAGTAACAAGATTGAGAAGCTGAGATGCTGAACGCAAAGTTGAGTGAAATAAGAAGGAAAGTCAGTGGTTCATGAATTGGAAATCATAAAGGAATGTCTTGAGGACATTTTGAAACACTTTTGACATCAATTAGACTTATGAATAAAAATTTATGATATAAACGACCAAGTATGACAAGAATGAAGAAATGCAGAATTTTGTTTAGCATGAAATAAACTCAAGTACTGTTTTATTAGTGTTAGTGGATGAAAGAGAGATTACAAGAACATATGGAAACCTTGGATATTTACTTGAACAAAGCTATAGGAAATGAATTAATGTGCCTTTGATCATTCCAAGTATTTATCTCATTTTGGTTGGAAGAAGTGAGAAAGAAGAAAATAGAATATTTTCTATTCACATAATAGTTTTGTGTTAGTCGTACCTTAGAATGATAAGTGAGGTTTGGAATTACTCTCGAAATAGGTCATTTATCTTCAAATCTTCGTAAAGGACTAAAAGTACTACATACGTCATCATATTGAGTTTGGACACAAGGTGAGTCACACTACCTTTTTAAATCCTGTTTTAGCTAAGTGTTTTCCTAAAACATTCATGTGCTTTCCTGATGCATTATGAGATGAATATTATACTTGATTTTGAAAGTATTATCAAGCACTCGATTTCTTGAATATCTTTAATATGAAATATCTCATGGGATCTTTGCAATTTCTAAATCCCAATTTTGGTAAAGTGTTTTTCTAATATGAAAAATGGTTTCCTGATGTGCTCAAGTGCAAGCCTTCTATATGGACTTGGAAACATGATAAGCAATATAAATTTCATTTCTTGATTTCTTGAACCTATCAATCCTTGAATCCAATATATGACTAACTTGAATACATGGCATATGCACTAACTTGACTACTTGGCGTAACCACTAACTTGACTACTTGGCCTATGCACTAACTTGAATACTTAGTTTAAGCACTAAATTGAATACTTGGCGTATGCACTACCTTAAATACTTGACATATGCACTAACTTGACTAGTTAGTGTAAGCATTAACTTGAATACCTGGCGTAAGCATTGACTGTACTTGAATACCTGAATATTTGAATACTTGAATACTTAAATCTGGACATCTTATACTGGAATTCTTGAAGACTTGAATCCACATGTTTTCCCTCGTAATCCTTGAATACTTGTTTTGAGAATGTTTTCACACAAGAATTTTTGAACTAGCTTGCTTATGTTGAGATTACTCTTCATGAGATCTTTTCAATTGAAAACACTAGCACACACGGGACTCACTAAGCTTTATGCTCACACGTGTATTATTTCTTTTGTAAAGTTTTAAGGATCAGAAGCACAACAAAAGTGAAGTGGACTCCCAGAGGCTCATGTTACATCTTGGATATGTTATACCCTCAAGTATATGTATCAAAAGTTAGATTCTATGTACTTTTCTATTTTGGAAAACTTTTCACTGCCTATTGAGTGAAATTTGTTATAAAGACCCTTTATCTGAGCAATCAGGTGACATCCCATAAAGTTCCAGCCCACTGCGTTATGGAGATATGGGGCGTTATAAATGGTATCAGAGCATAGTAGAAACCATAATAGAGCTTTTGAAGGACTATAGCTGAGCCTCCATCGGGACATTGTGGAGTCCATCATGGTATAAGTAAATGTGAATTTATAGAGATAGTGTGTTTTATGAAATTGGATATTGGAGTAGAAGTGACATGTGATTTTGAAATATAATTTCTTCCAATAAGCTAGAAAAAGAGCGATTTGAGACAATTCCAATATCTTTGAAAATTGTTTATGACCCCGAATTCGAATAATAGTAAAGGGATTGAGGCCAGGGAGACCTTATATTCGAATTATTTACGCAATCTAAACTTCCCATTTTGGGGACCAGTAATAGTGAGATGATGAATAAAGGAGGATGAACACTTAAAGGCCCTATGTGTATAGTGCGATATGAATTGTGCAGATAAGAATATGCACACATGTATAGTGTTTTAGTATTATATTTGAGTTCTAAAAGTCATGGTTTATCATAATGTGTAAAAGGATATCATTATATTATACTAATGTACCAGGAATCACCAGATATTTGAAGTTAAGCATGCTTGGGTTATAGAAATTCTATGATGGGTAACCTTTGGGAAGTACTCATGAAAGTTGAAAGGAAGTGATTTATAGCTGTTTAAGGAAATGAAAGTATGGTCTGTATGCAAAATGATATAAATAGAGGAGGTTTAATTATAGATCATATGAGAACGATGTATGGGAGGTATATTATTGTGTTGAAAGAATATGAGAATTTCTCAAGAAATCATGTTTACATGTGCAAAATAGAAATTTTCTTCTATTTCATATCATATGAATTGGAAGTATTGAAGAAAAGCATCTAAGGAAGGAGGGGCCAACTTCAAGAAGGACAGAATACATTCAATGTACTTACTGTCACAAGGGCGGACACACTTATGAACAGTGTTGGGAGAGACTTAGAGCATGTTATCAATATGGGAAAATAGGACATACTTTAGCCAGTTGTCCCTATACTAAGAAGTAAGAAAATGCTCCATCTGCTCATGAGGAATTTAAATCTAGAAAGTCACAGGGAAACAAAGGACCCGTCAGGATTCATATAGAGTAAAGAAGGAGTAGATAGCAGAAGAAACCAGAAATAAATATTTGACGAAATTAAGGCAAATAAAAATTTCGAGGATGAAATTTCTTGAATGAGGGGAGAGTGTAACAACCCCCACTTTTGTACTTTTATCAATTACTACTATGTATAGAATAATAATTTGTATATGTGACCAGAACAAGAAATGATCAGTATAATGAGATAAACATCTTAGTGCAATAAAAATATTCAGGGGTATTATTAGAATTTTGAAATTATAGGGACTTGAATGGAATTTTTGAATTTATTCTACCAGTACCCTAAATCTTCAGATTGTGATTGCTTTAGTAGAGTGAGAGTTTAAGGGTACATTAAGAACAAAAAATGATCAGTGTGATAAGATGAGTGTTCTCATATAAATTAAGCTATTGGAGGTATCATGGGCATTTTTGTAATTTTGACCGCGATCGAAGTTTTGACCATAAATTGGGAAGAATTGAGAATGTTAATTCCCACCATTAGATTCAGTAATATTTATAGATTCCATTAGTAGAATAAAATATTTTCCCGATACGTACCGAATTACAGTTATTTTCTGAAGGAAATTCTAAAATGCAGTTGACATTAAGACAAGTGGTGTAATATGATTAGACAATAAAAACAAGTGTCAAAATACCATTGGGGAAGTAAGATATTTGTGGGATTATTTTATTTCAAAATCATATTGAATAAGATTAATAATTAAGAAAATTAATTGAATTAACCAATAGGAAAATCGTTGGAAATTAGATAGCCCACAATAGTTGACTTTGTGACCAATCTTGGTCAAAATTTGGACCACGAAATGGTGGTGGAAATACTGTATTTACAGCTTATAATCGGCAGCCACAAGAACAAATAGAGAAGTAAAAGAAAATGAAAGAAAAATGAAAGAAAAGCTACAGAAAATAGGGAGAAAAAAGAGGGGGGAAAAAAGGACAGAGAAAGAATTCTCAAAGAAAAAGAAGGAGAACTTGGAGCAATTCAAGCATGGAGAATCTTATACACAAGGTAAAACATCATACTCCTTGAATTAAAGTTGTAGATTAAATTGTGAGGAATGTTTTGGTATTAATTCTATTAGGAAATTCATGAGAACTATGAGAAATACTTGGACAATTGCTATGTTTTGGGGCTGTTTTATGTGTGTTGTATACCGGCTGATTAGAGAATCTATATACTATGTTTTATATGATAGATGAAGTGTTTTAATGGTGGTTTAACTGAGAGTTCATGACTGCACAAGAAGGTGTAACAAATGGAAAAGAAATATGGAATTAATTGTTGAAGAAAATGAATTGTTAATGTTGTTGTTTGCACTTGTTGAACTTGATGTTGGAAAATATGATTTTTCTGGGTTAAGTATCTCTAAAAATCAGAGAATTGAAGGCCGTTATGATGGAATTTAATATGGTTTAATTGTTATATAGTTGTTAGGATTAAAGTAGAATATATGGTATGAAGAAAGGAAACAAAAACAGAAATTCTATTTTAAAGAAATCCCAGGCAGCCTTGAAGAACAAATAAAAAATACAAATTAGCTTGTTCATTTGGAATCTCATGACCTTAAACTTTTATCTAAATGTCACAGGATCATTTTGGGACCAATTTTACATGATTTGGAGTTGTGAGTAAACTGATATGATGAAAATATCACAAGCTGCCAAAACAGTAATGAGATTGTGAGGCTGAGATGTTGTATACAAAACTGAGTGAAGTAAGAAGGAAAATCAGTGGTTCATGAATTGAAAATCATAAAGGAATGTCTTGAGGACATTTTGAAACACTTTTGACATCAATTGGACTTATGAATCAAAATTTATGATATAAACAACCAAGTGTGACTAGAATAAAGAAATGCAGAATTTTGTTTAGCATGAAATAAACTCAAGTATTGTTTTATTGGTGTTAATGGATGAAAGAGAGATCACAAGAACATATGGAAACCTTGGGTATTTGCTTGAACAAAGCTATGGGAAATGAATTAATGAGCCTTTGATCATTCCAAGTATTTATCTCATTTTGGTTGGAAGAAGAGAGAAAGAAGAAAATAGAATATTTTCTATTCACATAATAGTTTTGTGTTAGTTGTACCTTAGAATGATAAGTGAGGTTTGGAATGACTCTCGATATAGGTCATTTTTCTTCAAAGCTTTGTAAAGGACTAAGAGTACTATATACCTCATCACATTGAACTAGGACATGAGGTCAGTCTCACTGCCTTTTTAAATCATGTTTTAACTAAGTGTTTTCATAAAACGATCACGTGCTTTCCTGATGTATTATGAGATGAATGTTATACTTTATTTTGAAAGCATTATCAAGCACTCGATTTATTTATCTTTAATATGAAATATCTTGTGGGATCTTTGCGATTTCTATATCCCAATTTTGGTAAAGTGTTTTCCTAATATGGAAAATGGTTTCCTAATATGCTCAAGTGCGAGCCTTCAATATGGATTTTTGAAATATGATGAGCAATATGAATCCTGAATTCCTAATTTCATGAACTTGTTAATTATTGAATCCAATAAATGACTAACTTGATACTTGGTGTACATACTAATTTGACTACTTAGCATAAGTACTAACTTAGCTATTTGGCATGAGCACTGACTTAAATACTTGGTGTAAGCATTGACTATACCTGAATATTCGAATACTTGAACACTTGAATCTAAGCATCTTATACTAGAATCCCTGAATACTTTAATCAGCATGTTTTCCCTCGTAATCCTTGAATACTTGTTTTGAGAATGTTCTCACACGAGAATTTCTGAACTAGATTGCTTATGTTGAGATTACTCTTCATGAGATTTTTTAGTTGAAAACACTAGCACACATGGGACTCACTGAGCTTTATGCTCACACGCTTGTTATTTATTTTTTTTAAAAAAAAACTTACGGATTAGCAGCACAAGGGAAGTGCAGCGGACTCCCGAGGCTCATATTACATCTTGGATATGTTATAACCTCAAGTATATGTATCCAAAATTAGATTCTACGTACTTTTCTATTTGGAAAAAATTTTCACTGCCTATTGAGTGAAATTTGTTATAAATACTCCTTATCGGAATAATCAGACGGGACGACATCCTATAAAGTTACAACCCACTACGTTATGGAGATATGGGGTGTTACAGTCTATGTGTTCTTTCTTTTAACTTTTGTTTTCTTTTTTTAGAATAATGATATAATTAATGTTTCCATTGTAATTTAACATTGTTTTTGGGATTCTTGATTTCTTAAGATAATTTAGTTTTTTGATCAATTAATTATTCATCTTAGGATTTGGTTACTTGTTTTTCTTACGAAGTTCTTTGGTTTATTATTGTGATTAACTTGCTTGAAAAAAAAAAAAGTTTATAATAGTTTTAATCTAAATAATTTGTTATCTCTTAACTTGCTTGAAAAATATTAATTGTCAAAAACTTGGGTAATCAAATGTTAGTTGATGAGTGTTAGAATATGGATTTGTTGACTAATTTCAAGTTTTAAATCACCTAGAATATAGAGATTTATATAAGGATTAATTTTAATGCATCTTTTGAGTAAGACTGGTGAGATATTATACATCCATTAAGTTACTTAGAAGATAGGGAATCACGGATTGCAAATGAAGTGATTCCAATTTAATCCTTCATAAGACCAAGATGATAATTGATTGTGATATTTGCTAAATGATTCATTGTCATGCTTTCAAAAACATTTGTCTAAATTGCATATTTTTACGTCTTTAAGTTGTATATATTTTTCTTTATTTTTCTTTTTATTATCTTATCATTTCATTAAGTCGATTAAACAATGAATGAAAAGTGATTAATATATACTCTTTCCTTTGAGGATCGATACTTGTTAATTTCCTATACTATGCTTGCGATGAGTATACTTGCTCATATATGTATTTTGGGATTAATATTTTAAATAAAACTTAGCTAAGGGATGGATTTAAATTTAATGATTTTTATATACCCAAAATTTACGCATTAAGTTTTTTACGCCGTTGTCAGGGAACAATATCATAAAAGCTTAAATTTTGTTGATTTAACCATATTTATATGTAAATATATGAATATGTATATATGTTCATTGTATAAATAGGTGCCATATTTTATTGTTTGTATTCTTGTTTCCCTACATGTTGTAATTTTTCTAACTTAATTTGTAAATGTATAGTAACTATTTAACTTGTAAATTCTATAATCTCACTATCTTCTGTTTTCTGTAGATCTTGCACTTAGTGTATGACCCGACGATCTAAAGTAGACATAGTACGTCTTGATCCTGAGATCGAGAGTAGCAAAAGGGTAAGCGGAGACATGGAGGTTAACCAACAAAACAATGATGGCAATGGTAGTAATAATAAGAGGACTATGGATGATTTTGTGAAACTTGTAATCTCGGGTACAGACTCGAGTATTACGAGACCTAGGATATAGTCTAATAACTTTAAGATAAAGTCCAATATTATCCAAATGATTCAAAACATGGTACAATTTGATGGGCTACCTGAGGAAGATCCAAATGCTCACCTTGCAAGCTTTTTAGAAATTTGTGATACATTTAAGATGAATGGGGTTTCTAAAAATGCTGTCAAACTAAGGATTTTTCTCTTTTCTTTGAGGATAGAGAGAAATCTTGGTTAAAATCTTTACCAGCCTGATCTATTACAACTTGAAATGTTTTGGCTAAAAAATTTTTAGCAAAATATTTTCTCCCAGCTAGAACATCTAAGCATATAACTGATATTTTTGCCTTCCAACAGTTAGAATTTGAAAATATTTATGAGTGTTAGGAGAGATTCAAGGAGATGCTTAGAAAGTGTCCTCATCATGGGTTCGAGCTTGGTATTCAAATGCAAATCTTTTATAGTGGTTTGAGCTTTGCTACCAGACAACTAGTTTATGCATCTGTTGGAGGTTCCATTAACTCTAAGACCCTGAAAGAGGTGTTTAATTTAATTGAAAATCTTGCGACAAATAACTATGCATGGGATAGTTCAAGGTTAAGAGCTCGTGTTTATAGAGTGCACAAGGTGGATGCAATGGCAGCTTTGGAGGCAAGGTGGAGGCACTAACATAAAAGATGGAGCAAATAGTGATGTCTCCTTCTCAAGGATAGGTAATGAATATAAGTTGTATTTTTGTGGGGAAGGGCATCCAAATCATGAGTACCAAAGTATGGGGTCATTACAGAAGTTATTAAAACAAACTGCGTTTGTGGACAATGAACGACAAGGTAATAATCCTTACAGCACCACTTACAATTCTAGTTGGAGGAACTATTCTAATGTTTCATGGAACCACCAAAACCAACATAGGCAGGCTTCTTCTAATTTTGGGAATCAAAGAACTCAACCCCCCTTACCTTACAATGCACCACCACCTAAGCCATTATTGGAAGAGTTTCTTAACAAATTGGTAAGTGGTACAGAAACACGGTTTTAAGGAGTGGATGCAACCATGAGAAATTTGGGAGCATCCATGCGCAACCTCGAGAATTAAATTAGAAAACTGGCCAAACTCTTTGGAGATCATCAAGCAAGATCCCTTCCAGAAAATACTGAGACCAATCTACGTGATCTTGACTGTGGAAAAAAAAATTATCTTTATTACTCTAGTTTTTTATTTTTGGGATATCTAATTTAATTTGTGTGTGTATTCCTTTATTTTCAAGTATTTTTTATTTTTGTTTAATGTTATTTTCTTCATAAATTCGTGATCTCTATTATTGTATTTATAGTATTTAAATATATAAAAAAAAATTATTTTCAGCCTAGACTAGGGCCACCATCAGGGAGAGCTTTAAAATGGCCGAATTGGCCACTTTATTTTCAAATCAAACCAACTTCCCTCAATTTTTCTCTCAACCCAACGGCATTTCTACATCCCCAAACACCACCAGTTCCATCGTTATCTTCAAAAATATCAATCCAACACAAAATTCTCTTGTTTTTGTTGAATCTACAGATCAAAACTCTAAAAATCTCAACTTTTTCTTCAAACCCCCACTTTCAAATCTCTTCTTTCAAGCAAGGATTTCTTCAAAAAGATTGCATATTTTGCTTATTCATGCATTGGAGAACACAAAGGTATGATTTTTCTTGAATTCCTACAGTTAAATTCTTGCAGTTGAATTTTTCCTATGTTTGGGCCTATTTTGGGACGAAAATTGCACATATTTAAAGTGTTGGTTAAATTTTATTGTCTTAATGGTACTATTATGATTATAATAGCATGAGAATATGATTCATGGATTATTTTTAAAACTACATGTCCATACAATGATCATAGGTGGTTTATTTTTTGCTTATGACAATTATCGTGTTAATGAATTCATGATAGTTGGATATTGAGCATAGCCATAATTCGTGACTTGCGATATGGACATGTTTTTCATGCTATGTTCAGGTTGTGAAGTCATTGGGAATCATAGTATGGTTTGAACTGTGGCATTCTACTATTTTTCTTGCAGGTTCTAAAAAGGGGTTGGGTTTCAGTGATATTGTGGATTGAGGTTGTTGTGGATTGATTAGAAATTATGGATTGTGGGGATTGTGTGTAGAGTTATATTGTGGTAGTGTGATCCCATTGAGTATGGTTATTGGTTGTTACATTGTGGTGGACCTCATCATATTCTTTGTTCATCCTTTTCCTATCACTTATCATGCCTAGGGAGAGGGGACAGTCTTCTAAATGAGCTAGAGCTTCGTCTTCCTCAACCCCTACTTCCATAGACCCATTGTTCTTACACCTTGTTGATTTCATTGATTTGTCCTGCCAAGAATGGTACACTAAGAGGGCTGCCAATAATATTATAGTAGAATGCATATTTGCACCCTTCTTAGACCGTGCCTTCAAGTTAGGTCTCATGTATAGATGCTTGGCGTGGCGACCAATAGTTCAACTAAAAGGGCCCTATTACCTTGTTCTGATTAAAGAATTCTATGCTAATATGGTCTAAAAACGCAATAACCATCTTGAGACCATTGATACTAGGGTAAAGGGCACCCCTATCTTTCTAGATAGAGAAAGACCAGCTGCCATCCTCCATGTAAATAATGAAGGTCCTTGGTTAACTGTAGATCACAACAACCAAAAGATATTGTCTAATCCTGAGTGGGAAGTAACTGATACTAGAGCTACCTTGCAACTGTACATGAGAAGTCTAGTAGGGCAAGTACGATTTTACTCTAACAATGACCTTGACGCTAACTACATGCTCTAGTCTATATCTTTGCTTATAATGTTATTTCAAAAGCTAGTGGGTTCAATGAGTCTCATGTGATTGACTTATATACTTTTCATAGGATGATACACACTCAGCCTATCCTGCTTACTCCTTTAATTATTCAATCCATACAGAATGTGGTCTATTCTTGCCTTTCCACCAAAGCTTTTGTCTTTTCCCCTCATAATAATGAAAATTCTTGAAGCCTTTAATATTAGCTTAGAGGAGGAGCTTACTAAAAACACAACGAAGGGTGATATGGTTACTGAGCAAACACTTACTCGTTGTAGTTATCAGTATAATACAGAGGTGAGGTGTTCGTTACGACCTTTTGATGTGCAGCACCCGGGACAAGTCGTGCTTCCACCTGAGGTTGCACCACTACCTCGAGCTCGTGCTAGTAGTTCACAATCCCAATCTAGGGATGATTTTGAAGCCAAGGTGCGTGGTCAATTAGAGTAATTTTGAGTTGGCATGGAGACCTAAATGGATATATTGCTATAGCTGTGTGAGTCCATAATTGCCCTTACTAGGAGGCAAGATGCTCAGGAGCAACAATGGGCACAAAAGATACAAAGATTTCCTGGAACTCAAGTAGGCAATGGTAGCTATGAAGCCAATGATAAGGATGATGATCATGATAATGAAGATTGAATATTTTTCCCTACTCTGTATTTATTTTCTTCAACTTTCTTTTTCTATTTATATTTTCATGACTTTTCTTAGGCTTTCTTGTTAGTTACTTTTCTTGCCATTTCTTTTATTTTGGTTTTCTTTTCTTTTTCTAGAGTTATGTTTTCTGTTTTTTTTCTTTTGTTTTTATTTAGGTGCAATTTTCCCAAGAACTCCTTATGGTGGATTCACATGTATTGGAACTAATCTGCAATTGAAGTATTTTTTTTTTCTCTATTTTTCCTCTTTATTTATTTTTGATCCCTTGACTTGGCTTTCATTGTTTTATTTTTTGTTATTGAGGGCAATGTCTAGTTTAAATGTGTGAGGAGAATTTAACATTGAAGATATTTTCCATATATACATTTTAGGCTAAAATTTAGAATTTTTTTCAAAACTTTTTGTGGTTTTCATTTCATTAGCAAGGTTGTAATTATCTTTCTTACTTCTAATATGATTTTTGTCATTCACATGGTGGATTTTTATTGACAATAAAATGGTTCAGTGGATGAGATATGTTAAAACTTGAAAATTTAGGTTAATCTAGTTTATGCATCAGTGTTTGAATATTATTTGATTCATCTAGCTTGAATATGGATAATGTGATGAATATAGGGAAAACGGTTGGCTAACTTTTGTATTATGGATTTAAACATTACTTGGCTTTGAGTTGCGATAAGGAAAGTGAGGGGGGAAAATATCTTTGAGTGAAAAGAAAATGGAAAAAAATTTGATTATGAGTTGAAAATTGAGCAAAATGAGTTGATTGTTGTTTCTTTGAAGGTGAGGAAATTTTTTTTTCTTGATTATGGGGGCCAATATAGATAATGAAGAGAAATTCACTTTCTTGAGGCAATTAATTCCCAAAAGCAAAAGAAAGAAAGAAAGAGTACTGAAAAAATGTTGCGTGATGACTATAAGGGGGCCAATGCAGTGCGTAAAGAGAAATTCATGCACTTGAGACTATCAATTCCCTAAGTCACTAAAAAAAATTGAGAGAAAAAAAATTGGAGTGGTTTTCTTGAATCATGACTTGAGTTGTGCAAATTTTTAGATTTATAATATTTAAGTTGGTAGATAGCTTGACTTGTATAATTCATCTTATCTATGTTTTTACTTGTAGGGTGAAATAACATTCTTAGAATAGCATATAAACTTGTTTAATTCGACTTCAAGGGCCTTGATATGTCTTGTTTAGTACTTTGTTTTGTGAATGCTTTTAAGGGTTGAACGAATGACAAGGACATATCTAGAGTTTGAAAGGTAGTTGTGGCTTTATTTTAAAGTAAACTTTTTGAAAGGTTGTCATGTTTTTCTTTGTTTTAAAGGGTTTTGCTTGAGAACACGCAAAGGTTCAAGTGTGGAGGAATGTGATAGGAGCAAAAATTATCTATAATTTCCTAGTTATTTGAGCGTGTTTTGTGAAATATTTGTTGTAAAAACTAAGTACATTCCTTCATATTTCATATTTTACCATTGGAAATGTGTTTTGGACTTATATTGCAAAAAACAATAAAAAAAACATCGAAACTGTCGCCTTCAGAGCACGTTCGGCATCGGCCGTGACCCACGGAACTAGCACCGGCCCCAATCTGGAAATAGGGGAGTTTTTCAGTTAAAAAATAAAGCATGAATGGGCTGACCAAAGCATGGCCGACATCAACTGTAACCTGCGAAACCCGTGCCGTCTCTGCTCCATCCCATGTAGGTGAGTTTTCCAATTATGTGCAGATTTGGTAATTTTCCAAGACTTTTGGTATTTTCAAATGTCTTATCGACCCAAAACTCTTAGGGAATGAATTTTACCCTCTTAGAAGCTTATTTAAATAAGAAAAACACAAGACAAATGTGTGAATCCAAGGATCAAAGCTGTCAATCACTCAAAGATAAGGATATTCATCATTCAATGGGTATTATTCAAGAAGATTTCCAAAGAGAAGAATGAAGGCTTGTCTATGAGTTCTTTCTTTTAAGCTTTGTTTTCTTTTTCTAGAATAATAATATAATAAATATTTTCAATGTAATTTGACATTGTTTTTGGGACTCTTGATTTCTTGAGTTAATTTAGTCTTTTGATCAATTAATTATTCATCTTGGGATTTAGTTACTTGTTTTTCTTACGAAGTTGATTGGTTGATTCAGGTTATTAACTTGCATGAAAAAAGAGATTGATAATAGTTTTAATCTAATTAATGTTATATTTGTTATCTCTTAACTTACTTGAAAAATGGGTTAATTTTCAAGAACTTGGGTAAACAAAGGTTGGTTGATGATTACTAAAATATGGATTCATTGACTAATTTCATGTTTTAAATCACCTAGAATATAGGAATTTATATGAGGATTGATTTTAATGTAACTTTTGAGTAAAACTGGTGAGATGGAATATATCCATTAAGTTACTTAGAAGATAGGGAATCATGGATTGCAAATGAAGTGGTTCTAATTTAATTGTTCATGAGACCAAGATGATAATTAATTATGATATTTGCTAAATAATTCATTATCATGTTTTCAAAAGCATTTATCTAAATTGCATATTTCTACATCCTTAAGTTGTATATATTTTTCTTTATTTTTTTTATTATCTTATCACTTTATTAGGTCAGTTAAACAACAAATGAAAAGTGATTAGTGTGTACTTATTCCTTTGAGGATCTATACTTGTTAATGTTAGTGTTATGCCCTAGAGGCAATCACTTGTATATAGTATATGACACATTTTATTTTAATAAAAGACATTATTTATCTTACAGTTTCTTTTGTTTATTTTTGTGTAAAATAACTGTTAGATAAAGTCTCTAGTACAACACTGTGTTAAGGAAATCATGATAGAGATCATGATATGAGATTTCTACTACACTGTATAGTGTTAGTACTTAAATAGTTCCTATTCGTAGTATTAATGAGATAGGACATCATTAATGCGTTAAGACTAGCATGTGTTAGACTTCCTGATTTGATCAGGCAGTGGTTCTCATATCCGTGAGTATTGAGATACTCAAAGTTAACATATGGATGCTTGTTAATGGAACAAGTACATTGGATGACCTAGCTATGAGATAATCACATGGATTGTTATTTAGTGTCAATGATATAATCTCAATATAGCAAACGTGCAAGTATCCTTAGACTTGAAATCTCCAAAGTACTTTGTTTGTTAAGCTTTGTGCTTTGATTCCAATCTCTGAAGCCAGATCAAGAGCCGCCTATGGGATGGATATTGGGTACATTGTAAGGTAAATGAAAGTAGTTGAGAGGGTCAATAAAGGATTCACCACTCCTAATAGTAGAGGCGAATATCTCAACTTGAGAATTCCTTAGCCAAGGCGATTGTGTATTGGAAACAGTTCCAATTGATACACATCTAGAGTAGTGGATTTTTGGTACAAGTACTATTATATTCGGGCTAGAATTAATATATATTCTGGAGGGAGTTGGTACTAATTCCGTACTCCAAACTGAATGAGATATTGTATAGTGAAAGGAGTTAATTGCATTGTAGTTTGTTATTGAAGGGTTCATGTCAAGCCACTTGACTTCCTGGACTCTTGGGTGGTCATGATGTGTTGCTAGATATCTCTCATGATTTAGGAATATAGGTTTATTAATTGATGAATTAATAAACCAATCCCGATTAAAATTAATAGAATTAATTCTATTTAATTATGGATTATTAATCTGAAATACGTTTGGATTAATACATGTTCGCTACCAATTAACTGGGAAACCTAATAGGTCACACACAATAGAGGATTATATACTCGTGATGTTATTTGATAACATAGTGGGGTTAATTGCGAGAAAGAGAAATTGTTGTGGATAAATTATAATTAGTTATAATTTGTGATCTAAATTATAATTGTGAAAATTTGATATTTCCAATTACAATTAGGGAATTCTAATAGGATTAGAATTCTTACTTTTAGTAGGATTTTTCGATTGATATGTATGACATGCATGAAACCTAATGGCTAGTGAATTTAAGGAAACCCTAGAGAACACACACGACTTCTCTTTTCTCTCTTTCTTGTTTTTCTTTAGTTAAGAGAAAACGAAAACTCCCTAACCCTAGCTGCCACTTTGATTTCTGCTAGCATAGAAATATTTTGGTGCTTGAATATTCTTCTGTGTGGATTTCTATTAGAGATAATCACACACTATAATTATAGTGGTTGGACGTTCAACTCTCGTGATGTTTGATCAAGAGGATTGCTGGATCGCCCTTCGACTTGAAGAAGGAAAATTTTTATTTTTCACACGATCAAAGAAAGGTAAAAAGCTGTTACCTTTATTCTTTTTATGTCTTGTTTTTCACACATATGCGGACCTGTGTTGGTATCTCGTTTTAATTTTCCATTGCGCCGTATATGATACGCGTGAGATACCGAACAGTTAATTCTCTATACTATGCTTGCGATAAGTATACTTGCTTTATGTGTATTTTGAGATTAATGATTTAATTAACATTTGGCTAAGGGATAGATTTAAATTTAATAATTTTTATACAACCAAAATTTACGCATCAATGTCAATTCTTTACAATTGCATTTAACAAGTGACTTGCAAAAAAGAGCTTCATTAACAACATATTTATGCAAGGACATACCTAATTCTTTTATCTCATAGATAAAACACCCAGTGTCTTTATCAAAGAAACCTCACCCTGTCTGAGGTAAATACAAAGTACATATCACCATTAGCCAACAATTGTTGTAGCATATATGCATAAACAAATATTTAACTCCAAACTCGAAGTATTCATAGTCACGTATTCAATCCAATATTCACTAATAATTTCATTAACTCGTATTGACAGCAACATCTAGTAATATACTGCAAGCATTGTCCATTGAGGCTGAACAATGTGCTCTTTAATAACTAGTAAATGAAAGTAATTGTTTGTAATATGAAATAATAATTTTATAGGTAATAAATTTCATATCACATAAAAACTCGTAAACTATATGTATATGTTCTTTTAGAAAATAGTGACTAGTTAATTGATACAAGATATTAATAAATAGTAGTTCATTATTACTTAATAATAGTTCTAAGATTAATTGATATTTGAACATACAAGAGTTTTGGTATCATTATTAATATAAAAAACAATTTCATATTACAATAGCATAAGTAAGAATGATATTATTAATAAATAAGTATAGCAAAAAATAATACTTATGTTAAAAGCAATAATAGGGACATAAATAATATTAGTGATATCAATAATATTAGTAATGTCTATAATAATAGTAAAAGTAATGATACTCGCTTTAAAATAATATTGCTATAATAATAATAATAATAATAATAATAATAATAATAATAATAATAATAATAATAATAATAATAATAATCATAAAGAGTAGTAATACTATATTTTTTATTAATAATAATAGTAATAATAAAAATAATAATAATAATTTTAGTAGCAATATCAATAATAGAAGTAGAAGTAATAACAACATTTATCATAGCAAAAGTAATATTTATACCATCAATAATAATATCCGCAAAAGTAACAAAACCATTGATAGTATTATCAACAGTATTAAAACAACAGTTACAATAATAATCTCTCAATAGCAACCATATCATTCCATGCATCAATGACATGTAAACTCCAATCATATAATCTCATATCTCCTAATAATCATGACATAGCCTCACTATCAACCATATCGCCCCCACATTAAAAATCATGGTCCAAAAGTAACTTATATAGCAATCATAATGTATATCTCAACCTTTATATCATAAAATAATACACACCATAAATATCTCCCCAACCATTACTAGATCATAAAAAATTGTATCAATACTTCTATTTTGACATTATCCTACATAACTTTTGTTAAAAAGGAATAAGGTAGTTAGATTAAAAATACTTGTTTTGATGATCGTTTTAAGTTGAAGATGACTTGATTATCAAGAGGTCTTGACTACTTTTGTGAGCACCATTAAGAGGCCATTAATTTGAAGGAGGTTCGACCGTGGCCATCAATGATTCTGACCAAGAACAAATTGAGAAGAAGGATAAGAAAAAGTAGAAGAGCAAAAAGAAAGATCTTGAAATGATGATTTAGACTTAGTTTACCTTTTTGTTCTTCTTGGCTCGAAAGAAAAATGCTTGCTTTGATCCGAGAGGAGAAAGGCCTTTGATTGTTTGGTGTTATAGAATGTGTTAAAGAAGAAGATAGGGTGTATTCTAGTTGGTTTGAAGATTTTAGAGTGATTTGGTGTGATTAGAGGTAGCTATAGAGTTGAAAAGTGATAGTATGTGTTCTTGGTGTTTTTGAAAGAACAACAGAGCAAATTTGGAGAAAGATGTGAGTGTTCTTGGTTTGAGATGACCGAATAGTCTTGGATGGTGTGGTGTTTTTGGTTTAGCTAGGTGAGAGGAATTCTAGAAGTTGTTCAAGTTTTGAACTTTGAAGAATGGTTGAAAAAATGGTGGAGATTCTTAAGGTAAGGTGTTTGCTAATGGTGACCAACCATTGATGGTTTTCAGTTAAGCTTAGTTGATTGTCTATAATATAGAAGAGAAATGGAGAATGCTCCAGGCTTTAGAGCTGGCCGAAGTGAGTAGAAAATTCTAGTTTAGTTGAATGATTTGTGTGAAACCCCAGTCAAAACCAACCTTAGAGTAAGGGGGTTGGGATGCATATCATATTTTATTTCATGGTTAAATATATTTTCATATGATTTTTATGTGTTTTGGATTCGGGTTTTATTATCTTGAAGTCTTGTTGGTGAGTATTGTGCGAGAATGGCAAGATGGTAATTTTTGCCCGAGGTGAAAATAGGGAGATAGCCTGTGGATTGAATAAAAAATAATTTTCTAGTGAAAATATCAACAACAGTTGTTGTGGTGTAGTGGTTAGAGCTTTGAAATTAATTCTTGAGGTCTTGGGTTCAAATTCCATCATAGAAGCTTTAGCTAGATTAAATTTTATTTTTACTTAGTGGAGGAAATTTCGGTCTTAGGAGCTTACAGTAAGGTAGGGATGATGTCCTAAGAGAGACATGTTATAAGTATTCTCATTCCACACTTTTGCCCTACTCGAATTTCCTAAAGGGAATTCTTCTTCCCTTGATCTTTGGTTTTCCTTAGGTTTCAACTTCTTAGTTTGATCAAGATGTTCTATCCATTTTCTTTCTAGAAATTTCAGTAAAATGCTGTGATCTTGTGGGATCAAAATGCCCTAGTAAAAGGCTTCTCAT
Organism: Voacanga thouarsii; assembly: GCA_026120185.1. Taxonomy (NCBI): domain Eukaryota; kingdom Viridiplantae; phylum Streptophyta; class Magnoliopsida; order Gentianales; family Apocynaceae; genus Voacanga; species Voacanga thouarsii. The sequence continues at coordinate 57,217 of JANUWF010001074.1, read as the reverse complement.
GGTCTGAAAAATGTGAAAGAATGGTAGGAAATTCCAAGGGGAAAAATCCCTCTAGTAAGCTTGCTGAAATTTCACTCTAGACTAGTTCATCTTCCTTCATGGCATGAGCTGAAATATTTCAACTTGTTGTACCTTCAAAATGTTGAAATTTTTTGCTAACAGTCCCTCCCAAATGCTGCCAAAAAAATGATCTTTAGGATCAGTTTGAAACCTGAAAATTCTTGACCAATTTCAGACTGCTCAAAGCTGGAGCAAAACAGAAAAAATTCCTGTACGAAAAACAGGTTTTGAGAGTCCAAAACCAAGCTGTTTTCTTCTAGATCTTGTTCAGTACCTTAGCCATGTTTTTCCTTCATGAAGAAGGCTGGAAACCAGCCTTGAATACCCCTGAAATTCCCTTCAAAACACGCTGCAAATTGGCTGGAAGTGGCAGCCGAAAATCTGCCCAGAAAAATTCCTATTCAGCGAAATGCTGGGCAGTCCAAATTTCCAGCTTTGTTTCCTATTTTTCTTCTGGCCGAAACACCAACCCTAATCTGTCAAAACCTTCCTTAAACCTCCATTAACAGAGCTCCATTGTTTCCCTCAAGCTTCTGCACGAAATTCAGCAATGGATGTCCGAAAATCTCTCCAACAAATCCCTGCAATTTAGCTTGATTGGTTTCCAAAATTCCAGCCATCCTTGTTTAACAACCTTCCATAATATATTACTCAAATGACCAAACATCTTCTTCATCATTGTGCACCTTAGTTTCGGCCACCATAAGCCACCTTGAATCAGCTTTAATTCCTCAGAAAAGCTGCTCAACCAGTCGGCCATTGGAGACCTTCAAAGCTCTCCAAATTATCAAGATATCCTAGAATATTTAATTTCTAAATTCACTTGCTAAAAATATTCTCCAAGGATTGTGACAACTAACCCTTCTTTTTCTCTTCCAAATCAGGGAAACAACTCCCTAAACCCTACAGAAATTCGGCCAGCCCTATCCCTCACAAAAATTCGGCAGCTGCACAAGAACCACCTCTCGAAATCTCTCAATCTCCAAAAACACACACACTACACCAAGAACACCTACCTCTTCCCTACACTTAATACCCCTCCAAACCATCTCAAATCCTCTCAAAAACTTCTAGATTTGATCTACTCACTGCTGTGAGTCCATCAACACCAATACTAACATCAAATTCCTCAAATCATCTTACTACTTCGAATCAAAAGAAGAAATTTCTGTGAAGGACAAGAACATCTTCAAAGAAATTTACTCTATCAACTTCATCTTCTCCAAACATGATCTCTAGTGAGAACCTATGTGAATAAACATACTAATGATCTCTTCTCTCTCTCTCTCTCTCTCTCTCTCTCTCTCTCTCTCTCTCTCATGGCCGAAACTCCTCTCCCTTAGCCGGATGACTTCTTCTCCATAATCATGCTCTCGCCATCTCCTTTGGACAAAGTTAGACACCTAGAAGTTGAGATCTACTCTAAACTCCTTCAAGGCGTTCATCAACCAAGTAAGTACCATCAATCCTTCTTTTAAAATCTAGAAGCATGTCTCTAGGGTGATAATGATAATAGGTAGATGGTGATAGGATTTGAGTATATATATATATATATATATATTGTTGAGATTGAAGTATGAATATATGTATGATTGAAAAGGAGATGGGATTTATGCATGGAAGGATTGTCTTGGATGATTATATGATGATTTGAGGTTGATGCATGTCATAAGTAGTATATGTGATGAAGTATGCTAAAGATTATGTCACCTTTGGAGAATAGAGTTTATATTCATGATGGATTAATATTGAAGCCATGATCATATTTATGCTAGTAGGGGTTAGATCATGTGTTGATAAATTGAGATCTATGCTTGTATGCATGATTTGGATGATTTGATGAATTAAAGGATTGCGTATGTATTGATTGTGGTTAGCCATAGGAATTTGATCATGATCTAGTTGTCCCCAAACAAATTTTTACTTCATGAATAAAATATTCAATAAAATAATTTCTCTTAGTATTTTCAGAAAAAAAAAAAAAAAAAACCATAGGAAGGGTAGATTTGGATTGTCATATATATAAAGGAAATTTTAGTCAAACAAATAATGATTTTTGCTAGAAAAATAATATATATATATATGTATGTATGTATATATTACTTAGTATAATGAGATCAATTAAAGCCTTTATGAAAATAATTACAATTAGTAGAATATATATTACTAAAAATTTAACTATTATCTTCTAATCAAAACTCCTTAAGAATTTATTTAATATTGTTCAAGTGAGACTCATTAAATTTATTTTCAACTAATTTTAGCTACCAATTATTTTCTAACAACTAAATTATTAATAAATCAATATTTTATTTAATACTACCTAGAACTCTTGATCAAATAAACTCTAAATTTTTCCTAACAAGATTTAAGCTTTCAACTTATTAAATTTATTTCCCAAACCATTAATTATTTTAAATAATTGTGCTAGGCTCAACTCTTAAACCTATTTACTTATTGTTTAACCTTAAAGGTTGGACACTAGGATCATGGTAGTAGTAAGTTGAGTCGATTTAAAATTAAGGAAGTAGTTTGTGGCTTGAAATTGATTGTGATTTGTATTTGTCCATGTGGGGTTAGGTCTGCCATTGGAGACCTTGTTATTGTGAGCAAGAATCAGGTAAGCTCCTGCATAAAACCTGTTTGATGCAAAATGTTTATTATGGCAAGCCAAGTGTAGAGTGCATGAACACTCATTTATGTAAAGGCAATTGAGGGTTAAATCCTTTCTTATTTCAAACATTTGAATTATTTAAAAGCCAATGAGCAGATTTACTCAAACTCAAACTCTTTCTAAAACTGATTTTGTTAAAGACTTTGGAAAACCCATAAATTGCCATTTTCATGTGGAACAGTGTTTCGTTCATTTTATCCCAAGTGGGAAACGTCGTTGAGTACTCAATAAGGGTGGACTACTAGGACTAGTCTTTGAAGGGCTAGGGTAAGTCTCTCAGTAGGTGGCCACCTCTGAGGGGTGAGTCCTTCCCGGATAAGATGTCAGTCCAGTGAGTCGTGCCAGTCCGAGCTAGCAGTTTGTTTTCAGTCAAGTGACTGTGGTTTGCCGGAATGGACATCCGGTTGTTGTTTGGGTATAGAGAATGAGGAGTATCTTGCCTAGTAGGCCGATCACCTACTTTTGTCAGTCTACACAAAGTGTCGGCATTCTGACCAGTTATGGGGCCCAACATGTGGTAACCCATATCCCTTTATTTCGAGTGGTTGATTTTATTACTTATGTATGGCTGGAAAAGCTAAAACGCCACTCTTGTTTTTTACTAATGTTATTTCTTGCTAGTATTTTTCGTATAAAGGTTTCACACTTTGCATCCGCGAACTGTTTTCACTAAACACCCGAAGCACACACGGACTTACTGAGATTTCTGTCTCACCACCATTTTATCATGATTTCAGGTCCATCCTGCTGTGGGCATGAGTAGCTATATATTGTCTGCTTTGGAAGAATTTTCTGAGGATTTATTTTGTGTAATGTTGGGAGAGCTGAGAGCGGATGAATTTTTATTATGGATTTGTTTTGAGTATTCTTGGATTTATTATTATTTCTTTTGGGTTGTAATAAATTTTAAGTTGAAGTATCATTTTATTTCCGCTATTATATTTGTGTGTTCTAGTTATAAAGACCCCTTGTCATTTGGACGGGGCGACATCCCTGGCCCTGGCGGGCCTAGGTAGCGGGGTGTTACAATTTGGTTGCTTAGATTGTTGAGTGTTTGATGGAGCAAAGCATGGGTTTTAATTTCCAAACCCAAATCATTTTGAATACAGAGAAGTTAGGAGTAATTTGAGGTGCTCTAATGGAGTTTGGTGGCTATAGCTGATAGAAGAAGAAGGAATGTTCAGGTTTTGTTCAATGGTGTGGCCGAAAATGTGAGGGAATAATGGAGAAGAAAAGCTGGTTGCAAAATGCTGAAATGGCTAGAAAAAAAAATCTGGTTGTTTAAGTTAGAAAGGGTGATAAAATCTTGGGAGGTTGTTGAGCAAAATTCAAAACTTTTTTAATGGATTTTTCCAACTACAAAATAGGAGCAATTCGAGGTCCTTCTATGGAGTTTTCCAGCCAACTACTTTGATGAAGAATAAGAGCTATTGAAAAGCTGGTTTTTGGTGTTGAATGCTCAAAGGTTTCATGGCTAAATGAAAAGAGTATTGAATCACCATTGCGGTTTAATGAACTTTGAACAAAGCTGGATATATTTGTTCTTGCTAAATAGTTCTCAAGCTTGCTGAAATTTGTAAACTTTTGTTCTTGTATATAGCTTTGGTGTTCTGGATTATTTTTGTTATTGTTAGGGAATGTTGTATGCTGTCCTTGTATTAGTATTTTTCGTATGAAAATATTTTTGTAAATAGCTACTAATTGAGGAGATTTTGTTGTATAATTGTCATTGTGGTCGTTTGTTGTATAGTTGGAATTGGTTCATTATTATTGTAATGGTGTTGGATATTCCGGAGATTTGGTTGATGTTGGATATTTTGTTGGGAAATTATTATTATTGCGGCATTTTTCTTTAAACCTTGTATTGGTATTCTTGGTGTTGTTCTTGTACTATATATATATATATATATATATATATATATATATATTTTAGTGTTGTTCCCTAGAGGCAATCACTTGTACCATGTATATTGCATATTAAATTAATAAGAGGCATTCTTTATCTTTTAGTTTGATTGTTATATCTAAATATGTGTACAAACCGTTAGATAAAGTCCCTAGTACAACACAGTGTTAAGGAAATCATGATAGAGATCATGATGTGAGATTCCTACTATACTATGCAGTGTTTGTAATTAAATAATCCCCAGTCATAGTATTAATAAGATGGGACATTATTAATACACCAAGACTGGCACATGTTATATCTCTTGATTGGATCAAGCGGTGGTTCTCATATCCGTGGGTATTGGGATACTCAGGATTAACGTGTGGATGCTTGTTTTGAAACAAGTTCATTAGATAACCTAGCTATGAGATAATCACTTGGATAACTATTTAGTGCCAGTGATAGAATCTCATTATAGCAAGTGTGCAAGTATCCTTAGACTTGAGATCTCCAAGGTACTTTACTTATCGAGCGTTGTACTTTAATTGTAATCTTTGGAGTCTTATCTAGGACCGCCTATGGGATGGATATTGGGTACAACGTAAAATAAACGAAAGTAGTTGAAAGGGTCAATAAAGGATTCACCACTCCTAATAGTAGGAGAGTATATCTCAAGGCCACTTGTAGAAATCATTACTCATGAAGTCCTTGGCCAAGGCGACTATGTGATGGAAATGGTTCCAATTGATACACATATCGAGTAATAGATTTCTTGAACAAGTACTAAAATATTCGGGCCAGAATTAATAATATTCTGGAGGGAGTTGGCACTAATTCCATGCTCTAGACTGAATGAGATATTGTATGTTGAAAGGAGTTTATTGCACTGATAATTTGCTATTGAAAGGTTCATGTCAAGCCACTTGACTTTCTGGACTTTTGGGTGGTCAAGAGTCATTGCTAGATGTTGCTCTTGATATGCTAAATATGAATTTATTAATTAGAGAATTAATAAATTTAATCCTTTATTTTATTAAGAATTATTAATTCTAATATTGTTAGAATTAATTCATATTATGCTACCAATAAGACCAGGAAACCTAATGGGCCACACACAATAAAGGTTTGAATGCTCAAATATATTATTTGATAATATTGTGGGGTTAATTAAGAGAAGGGAATATATTTATAGGTGAATTATAAGTTTGTTATAATTCATGGGACCTAATTGTAATTAAGTAAACTTCAAGGACCAATTTGTTGACAATTGGACGTTGAAGGACTAAGTTGCAATTTATGGTAATTATAAATCTATAAATATAAGGAAACGGTTTCCTTAGGGTTAGAGACAGACTATTCATGCAATAACAGAGAAAACGTTTCTCTGCCTCTCTCTTGATCAAACCCTAGCCGTCTCTCTTCTTGATCAAAACCCTAGCCTCCCGAATTCTACTAGCATAGAATTGTGAGATTGTGAGCATTCAACTTTGTGTGGATTATCATTAGAAGGAGTTCTTTCTTGGACTTCAATTGAGCTGCAGTGAACGGTTTTGGATAATCTGGATCGCGCCTGTGTTCTTGTTTCTGAAATTTTTTGAATTCCGGCTTCACGAGGTAATAAACGCAATCTTCTCCTTTTTCCCGTTTCTATTACAAACCCGTGATCCATGGCTTGGATTTCTTGTTGTTTTCCACTGCGCTTAATCTGATTATGCATGATAGAAATCCTACAATCAATATATATATATATATATATATTGGTGGAGAATTAAAAATTGATTGTAGTAGTGGCGAATAAATTGAGACATTGATTAGCTTGAATAGTTGGTATTTTGTGTTGTGGTTTAACTGGAGACAATTTGTGATAAGTTTTTGAAAACCTTTTGTATAATAGTTTCTAAAATAGTGAAAATTATTTGTTAGGTAATTTAGGAGATGTTAGTATGCTATGTGGAGTTTGGAGTATTCGTGGATTGGTGGTTGTAGTGGAAAAAATCATTTAAGTTTATTTTCAATAAGACCACTAAGTCCTTGTCCCTTCATTGAGTTTATAGTGTGCGTGTGTTGTATACTAGTTCGAGTGCTTAGTATATTGGTGTTTTGTTGTATATATAGGATAATTACAGATATTGGTTTCTAGCGCGCGCACACACACACACACACACACACACACATATATTAATTTAATGTATCCTTAGTGAAAATATTAGATCGTTCATTTATTTTGAGGCTATTTTGTCTTGGTAGTACTATAATTATTGGTAGTAATGTTTATTTTGGTATTACTTATAGTAGTTGATTTTATAGCTTGTTAATAATATTTATGTACACATATTAGAAAATGATGGCTTGTATTGTTACTCGTGAGGGCACAAAAAGCGAGAAAACACAAGGCACGCAGCGGAAGCGAACATTAAAAAACTGAAAAAACAGAACAGGAGATTCTAGGACAGGGCCGGTGCCGGCTGCCCTAGCTGGCGCTAGTTGCGCCCTATCCCAATCCCGAGGTTTTAAAATTTTACCTTTCCTTCTAGTTCTCAAAGGTGGCTAGACCGGAACGTGCGCAACCGGGGTAGGTGTGCTGGTAAAAACCTCTGGTGCAATTCCTGCAAGCCCCCTACTCCGCCTTTGCATATATGTGAACGCCGAACTCTCGATCTTCCAGTATATGGCCTACCTAACTACCATTTAGTGAACAACTAGTAGGCTAGGGAATTTTTCTGGAGAGAGAGAGACGCCTAGCCTTTTACAGAGAAAAAGCCGTCTCTTAGAGTGTGTGTTCTGTAACAACGAAATTATTTTCAATCCTCCTGTTTAACCTAAATAAAACCCTAGGTTAAACTGAATGGGCCATTGGACTATTAGTTTAACCTTTTGGGCATAATTAATTATTCTAGTTAGAACCAACTTAATGGCCCAACAAAGAATTAATTTTTCCAGTCCAAATAAACCAGTCCAATTAAATAAGCCTAAATCAGCTTAATCCCAGGTTAATCCCTAATTATTCAAACTGGGCCAAAGCCCTGAATAATTAATTAACCCACTAAACTAATTTAATTAATTCTCTCTCTCCATGGACCTTTATTTTATTCTAGCCCAATAATTAAATCAGACTAATTAAATAAAATAAATTCTATTTAATTTAATTTAATTCTTTAGCCCGTATTTAAATAGGACTCACGGTCTATACTGGGGACCAAAAGACACACTGCCTTACCTACTAAAATGACCAAAATACCCTTGCCATGTAAATAGCTATATTTTACATTTTAAATATTTCCTAATATTAGCATAAGGAAATATTGACCCCAAGGACAGTGCTGTGTTAGTAAAGTCTCCGACCTACAAGTGTAATGACTAAAATACCCCTCTATATATTATCGTACATTCAGAGAGGAAAACGTGTACTAACACCTCTGTAAATGACATCTACCATCCTTAGGCCTCTAGTCTAATGGTCCACGACTTTCTGGATTTTTTTCGCTTTCCAAGGGAACTACCCTAGAGCAAACATCTAAGTCATGTGTTCCCAGGGCCCTGGATTTTTAGATCATTCAGACAACCACAAGGGGCCATAGAGTATAGAAACTATCTTGTAAAAGTTTGTCTTAACTAACTAGTCACAGATACCTAACATGCAAGTGTATTAGCCCTACGATAGAACCTTAACTATAGCATATCAAAGCATATGCTTTCAGCTTCATCAGACCACCAACTCATACTCAAATCATAGAATACTAGTCCACGTTGTAGCGGTAGTAGTCTAGGTTTCTGCCATTTAGTACTTTTAGAAACCACTACTACAGGTCCTGTTCTACGTATTTGAAATATGCTTATGTCATGAAGTGAGTGGACTACTCACTGGCTAAAGGTAAGCCATTCCCCATTTGGAATTCACAACATAATAACCTAGATATGATGAGATTCCCATTCTTATCAATCGGTTAAGAACAAAAGTTTATGTGGTAAATAACCCGTGATCCATACCTTACTGTGAAAGACCTCCACTCACATGGATCACTTACTTAAACACAATGGGTCTTTTCTAAATGTAATTGTACACAAATAAAATTTAAAATTCACAAATAATTTCTAAAAATAAATTCTTTTATTAAAACATTAGATTTTTACATCAGAAACCTAGTCTAAGAGGGCATACATCCCAACAATCTCCCACTTGCACTCTAAGACTAAGTAAGTCCATTGGTGTCTATCCCTATTGCGTCTAAGTTTCTCTTGAAGACTCTCTCAGCCAAAGACTTGGTGAATGGATCTGCTAGATTGTTCTCGGAAGCAATCTGTCCTACCACAACTTCCCGTCTCTGGATGAAATCTCGGATCAGATGGTACTTCATCTCGATATGCTTCTTCTTCCTGTGGTTCCAAGGTTCTTTAGATTGCAATACTGCTCCAGTGTTGTCGCAATACATCACAATCGGTCTGTCCATATGTCGCACGACTCCAATTCTGAAAAGAACTTCTAGAGCTAAACTGCTTCCTTGGACGCCTCCAAAACTGCCACATACTCAACTTCCATGGTTGAGTTAGCAATGCAAGATTGCTTGATATTCCTCCATGAAATAACTCCTCCAGACAATGTGAAGATTTATCCACTAGTGAATTTTCTTTCATCTTTATCCGCCTGGAAGTTTGAGTCTGTGTATCCTGTAGGAACCAAGTCATCAGCCCTGTAAACTAGCACATAATCTCTCGTCCCCTTTAGGTACTTGAGTATATACTTTACAACTTGCCAATGAACATTCCTAGGGTTTGACTGATATCTGTTAACCAAGCCTACGATAAAGCAGATATCTAACCTAATACACAGCATAGCATATATGAGACTTCCCACAGCCGAAGCGTAGAGAATCCTACTTATTCTGTCATTTTCTTCTTGAGACTTAGGATAGTCCCTTGAAGAAAATGACAACCAATGTCTACAAGGGATTAGAGTTCCCTTGCATGAGTCCATGCTGTACCTGGCTAGCATCTTGTCAATGTATGCCACTTGGGATAATTCTAACATTCTCTTCTTCATATTTCTAAAAAGTCTAATCCCAAGAATGTAGCTGGCTTTTCCCAAGTCCTTCACACTGAATTGACTAGATAACTAAACCTTTGTAGAAGACAATGACCCTACATCATTTCTAATGAGTAGAATGTCATTCACATACAAGACAAGAAAAATCGCATTAATGCCTTTAAGTTTCTTGTACACGCATTATTCATTCTCGTTTTGAACAAAACCATATGATTTCACAGTCTCATCAAAACGAATGTTCCATGCTCACGATGCCTACTTAAGTCCATAAATGGACTTATTAAGCTTGGAAACCATATGCTCTTGGCCTTTAGCAATAAAGATTTCCGGTTGGGACATATAGATATCTTCACTAAGATAGCCATTTAAAAATGCCGTCTTGACATCCATTTGCCATATCTCGTAGTCATAATGACATACAATAGCAAGGAGGATAAGGATGGACTTAAGCATGGCTACCAGGGAAAAAGTTTTCTCATAGTCGATTCCCTCTTTTTGAGTATACTCTTTCGCCATAAGCCTAGCTTTGAAGGTTTCCACCTTCCCATCTACTCCTCTCTTTCTCTTGTATACCCACTTACACCCTATGGGCTTTATCCCTTCGGGTGAAGCTATAAGATCCCAAACCTAATTGAGAAACATAGACTCAATCTCGGCTTTCATTACTTCACGCCACAAATTTGCATCGGCATCAGTAATAGCCTCCTCGTATCTAGTGGGATCTTGTTCCTGATAGTTGGAGACCAACTCGAAAGCTTCTCCAGTCCATCTCTCTAGAACCCTAGACACTCTCCCACTACGACGAGACTCCATATGTACAAGCTCTTGAGGCTGTGCCTCTTCTTGTTCCATAATCGGGTCAGAAGAAATTGCTTCTGAAGATAACTTCTCCTCTAGTTCCAACCTAGTTGAACCCTTCGTGGAAGTATTTTGATCATCCTCTAAGTATCTAGCATTGGTACTAACCAGAACCTTCTGCTCCTTAGGATGATAAAAGTAACCACTCTTTGTCCCTTTTGGATACCCAACAAAATAGCATAATTCTAATCTTGGTTCCAACTTGTCTCCCTTAACCAGTACATAAGCTGGACAACCCCATATCCTGAGATGATTCAAACTTGGCTTAGGCCCAATCCACATCTCATAGGGAGTTCTAGGTACTGACTTGGAAGGCACCAAGTTCAGAATATATACCACTTTTTCCAAGGCATATCCCTAAAAAGACACTGGAAGAGTAGCATGAGACATCATGCTTCGGACCATTTCCATCAATATCCTATTCCTTCTCTCAGCTACTCCGTTCTACTAGGGTGTCCCCGGCGTAGAGAGCTGGGATTCTATCCCATGATGTACCGTGTAGTCCTTGAATTCACCAAGGAGGTACTCTCCACCACGATTCGATCATAAAGTCTTGATCAATTTACCTATCCGATGCTCCACTTCAACCTTAAACTGTTTGAATTTGTCAAAAGAGTCAGACTTGCGTCTCATCAGGTAAACGTAACCAAACCTTATACAATCATCTGTGAAAGTGATGAAGTACTCAAAACCTCCTCTAGCTGGTGTAGACAGGGGACCGTACACATCAGTATGAACAAGACTCAATACGTCCTTGGCTCTATCCGCCTTAGGGGCAAATGACCTTTTGGTCATCTTTCCCATCAGGCAAGACTCACACTAAGGCTAATTTTCCAACCTCAATAAGCCTAAGGGCCCATCATGGATCAACCTCTAAATCCTGGTTGAGTTGATATGCCCTAAGCTTAGATCCCAAAGATAAGAGTCATTGACATTGGTATTTCTCTTCCTTGTTAAAGGTTCAGATCGAACGTTATTTAATTGATTATTAATAAGGTTTAAGAAAAATAGATTCCCATACATGTGCCGAGTACATAAAATTTCTCCATCTCTACTGATAGAAATACTAGAATGGAAAAATACAGAATATCCTTAATTTATTAGTTTCACAACTGAAATCAAATTCTGTCTAAATCCATGTACATATAAAATATCTTTCAAAATCACTATTCTATTACAATTAAATACAAGATCCAGCTCTCCCACTGCAAGGGTCCAAACTTGTGCTCCATTTCCCACATGTAATTCATGTTCGCCCTTTTGGAGTCTTCTAATCTTTCTAAACCCCTGCAAGGAGTTACCGATGTGATCAGTAGCTCCTGAATCAACAATCTAAGTAGAAGTTGATCCAACCATTGATATAGACTCTAGATAGAAAACATTACCTGTGGGATTTTTCTTGGTTTGAAGATCTGGACACTCATTTTTCCAGTGTCCCTTCAGTCTACACTTGAAGCACTTGCCCTTAGGTTTGTCTTTGGTCCAAGTCATGGGCTAGACCGCTGGGTTCCCCTTCTTCTTCTTGAACTTTCTGGGCTTGAGCCCAGTTCTAGAAGATGAAGCCTTAGCAATCATAGCCTTAGATTGTGGCTTCATGACCTTCTCCATCATCTGGAGCTTTTTCATCAACTCAGTCAAACCCATGTTCAACTTGTTCATGTTATAGTTCAACTTGAACTGAGTAAAGGAACACGGTAGAGATTCGAGAACCATGTCCACTTGGCTCTCGGGGTCAATGACAGCCCCTAAGATTTCTTCCTCCTCGAAAGCAGCAATCATCTTGAGCATATGCTCTCTGACTGATGCTCCCTTAGCCATCTTAGTGTTAATAATAGTTCAAAGAGCCTCTTACCTTGCGAGCCGGCTCTTATCCGTGAACATCGTAGCTAATGATTGGGTTATGTCATATGCAGTGGTCATGTACTCATGTTTGGATTGGAGCACATTAGACATGGAGGCTAACATATAGCAGCGTGCCATTTTGTCAGCCTTCTTCCACTCCTTCTCAGCCTCTCGCGCTTCGGTGGTAGAACCTTCCCCGATCATAGGGCAGGTCTCGTATAGGACATACTTATACTCCTCGGCTGAGTGTGATGTCCAAGTTCCTTTTCCAGTCCACATAATTTGGTCCCGTTAGCTTATTCTCTTGGGGAATAACGGCCAATGGACTAAAAGAACCTCCTACCATTTCTGAAAAATCAAAAAATAAAAGAAAAAAAGTTCATTTTGTGAAAACAAAACAAATATGTGCACTTTATCCTTATTATTAAAACTGATAATAATCAATTTGGCTCTTTGAAAAACTAACATAGCTTCTTGGGAAGATTAACAGTTTCTTAAGCTAAGTGTGTAACCACCACAAATTAATTTCCCTTCTAGGTAATGATCTAGAAGATAACTCCATCGAGAGGATGGCCATTTCCTCTCATTTTCTATAGACATACCTCGCACTATAACCTCCAACGAGGGGCTGGCCGATCATAATACGTGCCCCAAGTTATTAATTACATCCCTCCATTAGATCTAGATCCTTGTGATATCCTAATCCTATATGAGTTCACTCCCAAGGTAACGCGAGGGGATCCACGATCTCTAATGAGAATCGTGATAGAAGCCGTGGGGCCGTTGGAACCCCTCTCCCACTTAGTCTTTTAAAACAAAGGTTTTCTGAAAAATATCCTTTTAAAAATTTCCATTAAGTTTTCCCTTAACTCAAAAATAAAATGTCTAAGTCCATAAAAATCTCTATGTCAAAGCTTACATCCTTTGAGAGTTTTTCCCATTGGCTAATTTTATTTAAGTTAAAAACTTAATGATTTCAAAAAATTTTCAATTAAAACTTTCTAAAGACTTTGGTCTCAAGTTTATTTGACAAAACAATTTTCTTATGCCAAACTAAAACAAAATGGCTTTCTATTTTAACCTTACAAAAATATCTGAATCCAATATATTTTCTATGTCAAGAATTAAATCCTTTGAGAAAATATCTAAGGATTAATTTTTGTTCAAGCTAAAATAACCATTTAATTTGTAGAAAAATGCTTTCCTTGTCAAAACATTCCCAAAGACTTTGGTCTTTAAGCAAACGTGCACATAGGTACCAAAAATAAATAGCATGCTAGAAAACAGCTGACGTTTTCATGCTCTTCTATTTTTAAATCTAAGTGCCCAGATAATAGAATTAAATACATTAATTAATTAATGGTCTTGTTTAATCATAAAATCCCTTGCTAATATTTTTCATGCAAAAATATTCCTTGAATATTAACTATTGCAAAATATTAACTTCGCCTAGTATGGACCCCAAAATTAAAAGAAATTACAAGAAAAAAATTTTTAAAAAAAATTCCTTGGTCCACTACACCTACCGCACTGGATCGAGCCACCCATCTGAACTGTGGTCCACTGCACCCACCGCACAGAACCAGGACCTAGGAGAAAACAGTGCGGACTAGTCTTCCAGACCCTAGCCGGCGCCAATTCGGCTCTTCCGAATTTCTTCTACAGTTTTTTTCTGCGAATTTTTGCTATTTTTCTGCACGGTTTCTGGCTTCGATGGCTCTCCGATTTCAAACCAAATACAATGAAATCAACTAAAACCAACAATCGCCTATACCCATAAATATTAGGCTTACACGATTTACTAAGAAAAATAGTAAATTACAGATTCCTATACCTCCACCCACGAGGTTTAACAGAGAATCTATCCATACCATAAACAGTGAAGGATCACAATTTTAATCACTCATATGTGTCCAGTTTTATTCATCTAGATGCATGCTCCCTATATTTTCAAAAAACCTTCATGCTCTGATACCAATTGAAGGCACAGAAAGTGGGAAAAGCACGCAGTGGAAGCGAACATAAAAAAAAATTGAAAAAACACAGCAGGATATTCCAGGACAGGGCCGGCACCGGCGCCAGCACCGGCTGCCCTAGCCGACGTCAGTTGCGCCTTATCCCAATCCCGAGGTTTTAAAATTTTACCTCTCCTTCTAGTTCTCAAAGGTGGTTGGACCAAAACATGCGCAACCGGGATAGGTGGGCTACTAGAAGCCTCTGGTGCGATTCCTACAAGCCTTCTACTCTACCGTTGCATGTATGTGAATGCCGAACTCTCGATCTTCCAATATATGGCCTACCTAACTACCGTTTGGTAAAACTAACAGGCTAGGAGACGCCTAGCCTTTCACAGAGAAAAAGCCGTATCTTAGAGTGTGTGTTCTATTACCACAACATTATTTCCAATCCTCGTGTTTAACCTAAATAAAACCCTAGATTAAACTGGACTGGGCTATTAGACTCTTAGTTTAACCTTTTGGGCTTTATTAATTATTCTAGTTAGAACCAACTTAATGGCCCAACAAATAATTAATTTTTTCAGCCCAAATAAACCAGTCCAATTAAATAAGCCTAAACCAGTTTAGTTCCAGGTTAATCCCTAATTATTCAAACTGGGCCAAAGCCTTGAATAATTAATTAACCTACTAAACTAATTTAATTAATTCTCTCTCTCCATAGACCTTTATTTTATTCTAGCCTAATAATTAAATCAGGCTACTTAAATAAAATAAATTCTATTTAATTTAATTTAATTCCTTAACCCATATTTAATTAGGACTCACGGTCTATACTGGGGACCAAAAGACACACCGCCTTACCTACTAAAATGACCAAAATACCCTTGTCATATAAATAGCTATATTTTACATTTTAAATATTTTCTAATATCACCATAAGGAAATATTGACCCCAAAGATAGTGCTTCGTTAGCAAAGTCTCCGACCTATAGGTGTAATGACTAAAATACCCCTCTATACATCGCCATACATTCAGAGAAGAAAAAGTGTACTAACACATCTCTAAATGACATCTACCATCCTTAAACCTCTAGTCTAATGATCCATGACTTCCTAAATTATTTCCGCTTTCCAAGGGAGCTACCCTAAAGCAAACATCCCAGTCATGTTTTCTAGGGCCCTGGATATTTAGATCATTCAGACAACTACAAATGGTCATATAGTATAAAAACTATCTTGTACAAGTTTGTCTTAACTAACTAATCACACATACCCAACATGCAAATATATTGGCTTTACAATAGAACCTCAACTATAGCATATCAAAGTATATGCTTCCAGCTTTGCAGACCACTAACTCATACTTAAATCATAGAGTACTAGTCCACGCTGTAGCGGTAGTAGTCTAGGTTTTTACCATTTAGTACTTTTAGAAACTACTATACAGGTCCTGTTCTACGTATTCGGAATACGCTTATGTCATGAAGTGAATGGACTACTCACTGGTTAAAGGTAAGCCATTTCCCATTTAGAATTCATAACATAAAAACCTAGACATAATGAGATTCTCATTCTCATCAATCAGTTAAGAATAAAAGTTTATGTGTTACAAAAGTTTATGTGTTACATAATGAGATTCTTATGCCTTTGAAAATGTTACAAAGCTAGATTCTATGAGAATGGGAAAAACTTTGTGATGAAATATAGAGTGTAGATTATAGGCTTATCTCTAATTTCGTAGAAAATCCTATGCATTCATTCATTTAATTGTTTTGTATATTGTCTTATAGAAATCTTCAATTGTTCAATCGTATTATTCAATAAAAAGGCAAATAGGAGTAAGAGGTAGGTTACTCAATACACTTACTGAAGTGAGGAGAAAAAAGGTTGTAGGAATGCAAAATACATATCCTATGGCAAAAAACAACGCGTGATGAAAAAAAAGAAAGAAAAGAAAAAGAAATGAGAAAAGTAAAAATATCATTCAAGTTAAAATCACTATAAATACATTCCCTTATATGAAGTAAAATTATGAAAAAAATGAGTGGTTCCTATTTTGCCAGTTCAAGTTGACAGGTTTTGTTGTATCAAAGTGTAAGGTATTATTGTAATATGTTGAATCATTTGCAATGTATGTACTTGGACTAAGCCACAAGACTTGAATGAATCGTTTGATCCTATCTTATATTAATCACTTTGTTTGAAATCCTGACATTGAATTGGCATAAACTTATTTAATTTAATTTTGATGTTGTTAGTTGTGTCTAGCTTAATATAAGAGTATACATGGGATTAACTTAGATAGATTGGTGTTGAGATGAATTCTAAGGTGGAGGAAGAAATAATCTATTTACCATTTTGACCTTATTGCATATATGTTAAGTTGTTCTTGATTATTCACCTAGAATGGTATGTAAAATTATTCATTTTACTTGTAAAATTAGCTATCCTTTGTCCTTGTGAATAAATGTATTGTACTTAATTTGTACACTAGTTAAGTCATGATTAAATGTAGAGTGCTTGATTTGTACATTAATTAATATTTTATTTGTGAATAATTGTGGTTTGCTTGAAGACAAGTAAAGGTTTAAGTATGGGGGTATGTGATGAAGGGTCATCGCATACATATTTTTGATTGTTTTTGTGCTTCGTTTTTGATAAATCATTACTCAAATCACTATTCACCACACACTTTTCATCTTTTTCTTTTTTTTTTTTTTTTGAACTGAAACAAATACCAATTGAGAGTAATAAAGGTGAGAATGAAGAAAAATGAGCAAAAATGGAAGAAATGTAGAGAGAAATAGCGGCCGAGGGAAGTAAGACTTCCCTAGGTAGCCTAGAGATCACATGGCAGCCAGGAGAATAAACAAGGTAGCTAAGGGAACTTCAAATTCCCTTGGTCGCCCAAAGCACAACAAAGTGCAATTTGCTCAAGAGAAGGGCTGCCTAGGGAAGTTCCCTAGGCCATCCAAGAATAAGAAGAAATGTAATACTTGTAAGATAATGGCAGCCTAGGGGCCTATGAAGAAACAAAATAGTAGAATTTTTGTAACTAAGGCGGCCTAAGGATGTGGAACTTCCCTAGGCTGCCTTGTCCAGAAACAAGGTAGCCCAGGCTAGTTCCAGTTCCCTGGGCCGCCTACAAGAACTAAAACCCACATATTCACACTGTTCTGCGATTTTTGTGATTTCTTTTCATTGTACATTTTAAATTCCCTATTATAAATGTTGTTGCATGGGTGAGTCAGTGATTTGTGCTATATATCACTACAAGAAAATGATACATTTGTGACAAAAAAAATTTCTTAACTAAAGTTTTGTCACTAAAAGTACCCTTTAGAGAGGAAAATTTTTCTTCAGCAATAAAAACTTTTTGTCACTATTGATTAAAACCTTCGGCAACAAAATTTTTATTTCCTAACTAAAAGTGTTTGCTTTAGCTAGGACGTAAGTGTATTAGTGAGGAAAATTTAAGTTCCCTCGTTAGCGACAAAAATTCATTTCCTAACTAAATTTTCCTCACTAATAATGCATCATCAGCATCGAAAATTCATTTCCTAATTAAAAATATTAACTTTTATCACTATTAACTATACTTTTTACAACAAAATTTATATTTTCTAACTAATACCTATCTTTAAATTTTTAAATATATACAACATGGCCCCAAAAAATTTATAAATTAATCTTTAAATTTTGTATAATTACAAAATGACCTCAAAATTTTGTAAATTGATCCATAAACTTTAAAAATATTTATGATATGTCCCTAAAAATTTTATAAATTGTTTCCTAAAATTTTAAATATATATAACATTACCCCAAATTTACAAATTGCTCCTTCAATTTTGTAAACTTATAAAATGATAGCCAAAAATTTATAAATTCGTTATTAAATTTTAAAATATTTAAAATATAATCCAAAAATTTTACAAATTAGTCCCTAAATTTTTAAATATTTAAAAATGCATTATATTTTAGGCTGATTTATAGAAATTAAGCTAGATTAGGGGGCAAAACATGTCTAATTTCCTTCAAATTTGGTCATAATGCATTTTTTAGCAAATTTAATAAATATAACTATTAGATCGTTAATTTGATATATCTACCCTCATAAATGAATTATGTTTTGAGTATTTTTATAATGATTTACAAGATTAGGTGGTAAAATATATTGATTACCTTCAAATTTGGTCATGATATGTTCTTTAATAATTTTAATAAATCTAATGGTTGAGTCGTTAATTTGATATGCATATCTTTGTAAATGGTTTAGGTTTCAAGCATTTTTATAGAAATTATGCTAAATTAAATGGCAAAATATAACCGATTACCTTTAATTTTGGTCCTAACACCATTTTAAATGATTTTATCAAATCTAACGGTTGGATTGTTAATTTGATATACCTATATTTGTAAATATGTTAGGTTTTTCTGTATTTTTATAGAGATTATATTAGATTCTATGTCAAAACATATTCGATTATCTTAAAATTTTGTCATAAAATATTTTTTAGTAATTCTAAAAATCTAACGGTTGGATCGTTAATTTGATATGTCTATCTTTTGTAAATGGGTTAAGTTTCAAGCATTTTTATAGAGATTATGCTAGATTAAGTGGCAAAACACTTTTTTTTAGTACTTTTATCAAATTTAACGATTGGACCGTTAATTTGATATGTTTATCTTTGTAAATGTGTTAGGTTTTCTGTATTTGTATAGAGATTATGCTAGATTTTGTGCCAAAGCATATTTGATTACTTTAAAATTTAGTCATAAAACTCTTTTGTAGCGATTTTATCAAATTTAACAATTGGATATTAATTTAATATGCCTATCTTTATAAATAGGTTAGGTTTCAAGTATTTTTTATAGAGATTATACTAAATTAAGTGGCAAAACATATCCAATTACATTTAAATTTGGTCATAATGCTTTTTTTAGTGATTTTATCAAATCTAACAATTGGATCATTAATTTGATATGCCTGTCTTTCTAAATGTGTTAGGTTTTCTGTATTTTTATCGAGATTATGCTAGATTTTGTGCCAAAACATATTTGATTACCTTATATTTTGGTCATAAAATTTTTTTTAGTGATTTTAACAAATCTAACGGTTGGATCATTAATTTAATATGCCTATCTTTGTAAAAGGGTTTGTTTTCGAGTATTTTTATAGAGTTTATACTAGATTAAGTGGGCAAAACATATTCGATTACCTTTAAATTTAGTCATAATACTTTTTTTTAGTAATTTTATCAAATCTAATGGTTTGATCATTAATTTGATATGCCTATCTTTGTAAACATATTAGGTTTTCTACATTTTTATAAAGATTATGATAGATTCTGCACCAAAACATATTTGGTTACCTTAAAATTTGGTCATAAAATATTTTTTTAATGATTTTATCAAATCTAACGGTTGGATTAATTTGATATGGCTATCTTTGTAAATAGGTTATGTTTCAAGCATTTTTATAGAGATTATACTAGATTAACAGGCAAAACATATTCGATTATCTTAAAATTTAGTCCTAATGTTTGTTAATTTAATATACCTATATTTGTAAATGTGTTAGGTTTGTATAAGCGTATAGACATTATACTATATTGTATTGGAAAATATATCCAATTACCTTCAAATTTGATCACAACACTTTTCTTAGAAAATTTTAACAAATCTAACGGTTGAATTATTAATTTAATGTGCCTATCTTTGTAAATATGTTAGGTTTTGGGCATTATGTTAGATTATGTGGTAACATATATCCGATTACATTCAAATTTTGCCATAACACTTTTTTTATAAAAAAAAATGAACAAATCAAATGGCTAGATCGTTAATTTGATGCACCTATCCCTTTAAATGCGTTAGGTTTTGAGCATTTTTATAGATATTATGTCACAAAATATATTCGATTACTTCAAATTTGATCATAATACTTTTATTATATATAATATACACACTATTTTAGTATATTAATATATATATATATATATATTAATATACTTTTTAATATACCAATAAATATATATACATATATATACATACATATATATTAATAATTAATATCTTTTAATAATACACACACACACACATATGAATATATACACACACCAAATACATACCAAATACACACACACACACACACACACACACACACACACAGATATATATTAATACATATATATGTGTATATGAATGTGCAAATATAAATATATGAATATATGTGTATACATAAATGTACATGATGTAGATATATATTAATACATATATATGTGTATATGAATGTGCAAATATAAATATATGAATATATGTGTATACATAAATGTACATGATGTATTCATGTACATTTATGTATACACATATATTCATATATTTATATTTTCACATTCATATACACATATATATGTATTAATATATATCTGTGTGTGTGTGTGTGTGTGTGTGTGTGTGTGTGTGTGTGTGTCTGTGTGTGTATATATATGAATATATATTCTCATATCCTCTTGTGGATACGCGACTTTCAGTAAGTGTAAGTTCAAGATGGAATGAGAATGATATATATATATATATATATATATATATATACATATGTGTGTGTGTGTGTGTGTGAAGATATGAATATACATACATATATACATACATACATACATACATACATACATATATATATATATACACACATATAATGAATATTTTTCTTGTTGTATCCGTTTCAATTTTCTTTTATCTATTAATATTTCTTTATTATATTCTTCTGAAGATTCTTCTTTTTTATCTATGATTGGATCTATTTCAATTATTTCTGTATTATTCATCTTCAGAAGATTTAGTGTATTCTGTATTTGTTAGTATAAATATACTTTCATTAGTTGCTCAATTCTTCAAAATTATCTATTTGAATAAATTCTCCATCTTCATTCATCTTTTGAATATCTTCATCAATTTCAATTTTCTTTCTGTTTTTATCAATTTTTTTAGGGCACTTATTTGCATAATGTCCAAGTTCTTTACAATAATAACATTAACATTCTTTAATGTTTTTCTTTCTTCTTTTAAATGTAGGTTTAAGAGGTTTCTTATATTTCTTCCTTTTATAATATCGAGTTTTTTTTTTCTTAAAATATCTTTTCTTGTATTTTTTTCTCTTTTTATATTTTCGTTTAATTTTACTATAATAATAGGGACTATCACATCCTATTATTAAAGGTAATTTTGGATTATCACAGCATAATGAAATCTTTTTCTTTAATCCTCTAGTCAATTTGGCTAAAATGGCATCTTCGCACCATTCACTTAATTTTTTCTCTACAATGAACAATTCTTTTACCTAATTTATCGTTTTCACTAGGTTTATAAGTATCAATTAGTTTTTCTCCCTAAGGGTCAGGTATCTTAGTAAAAAACAAAGGTAAATATGATGAAGTATTGGGTACTTGATTATAAATATGATAATAATAATCTTGGAAAATGCATATATACCTATCTATTTCATATATATCACATAATTGTAATCTTAATAGGGCTATTAAATATTTTTGTGTAGTTACTGGATCTTTAAAGAAGTTACCTTCTCCTAAAAATTCAAGTTTTAGAACTTTTGTAGCTCATGTAATTATATTAGATAAACTATCATCAGTATCAAATACAGCTTGTTGGACATCTTCTGAAAGGTTTTGCCAATATCTTAATGCACTATTTAGTAAGCTTCTGGGTATAAAATGTCTTACTGATTCTTTATCTAATTTGTTAACAGTAACAACTATTCTCATAGCAGTTTCCCATTTATCTATAGCTTATTTGATATTTGCAATACAGTCTATATCGAGATATATTCCAAAGGGATTTATAGGTTCAGCTCTCATTTTTTCTAAAGCAGTAAATTTATCCGTTTGTTGTTGGATAACTGAATTGATTCCAGCATAACCTTTAACAGGTTTATCAAAGGCTTGTGAAGGATTTTTACTTGTACTAGGAATATCTGAAATGTTAGAATTATATTCTAGATTATATTCTGGTTTGATTTCAGTTATTTTAGGTTTTAGATTTATAAATTGTCCTTCCATATCAATATCTCCAATCTTTGTTATTAAATTTTCCATATCAGAGGAGATGTCATCTAAATCAAAATTACTCATTTCCTTTATATCCTTTTAGTATATTCATTTTTCCCAAATGTCTTTGTAATGGACTCTTCTTTTTGTCAGGAATTATAATTCAAGTTTCTTTTATAGTTTCAGTCTCTTTTTTCTTTTCTCTATCTTTCTATTGTAACAAAGTTCTAATCAAAATTGTCATTTTATCGATCTCTAATATGATCTTTTCTCCATAACTAATAATTGTTTTTTGTATCGCTATTAAATCTTTATCTAATTTAGTAGCCATATCAGATTCTACTAAGAGTATAAATTTTTGTTTATCCATCTTTTTGTATTTCACTTGATTCTGCTTAAGTTAAATCTTTAATCTCAAGATGACTGAAATTCAAATTTTCATGACAGGTTAAGAAATCTATTTCTTCTATATTATCAAAGAAATCTACTTCCTCTATGTTATCGAATTGTTTAAAATCTTCTAGTTTAGGTTCTTTTATCTTAGGACTATGATCTCTTCAGTATCTTGAACTATTACATAATATTTCTGAAATCTTAGTTAACATACATGTTCTAAGAGGGAAAATAGGTAAAGTCACTACTATTTCTTCTCGAAGTTTTTAAAAATTTTCTTTCAATCTCTTCAAGATCCTCTAAATTTGGTTTTTGTCTATTAAGCGGTCTTCAAGGCATCTTTAATCAGATCTATAACCTCAATCTGCATCATAAAAAGTTATGTGAAAATCTAGTGAATTAATGGATTCTATTAATTCAATATCTAAATTATCGAGTTCTAGTAAGGCTCTGATACCATTTTCTGTGACCGAAAAGTGTTAGTTCAAAACAAGGACATTTCTAGGTAAATTGTCTTGAAATATTATAAGAAAATCTAGGGAATATAAAGATAACACCAAAATTGTAATAATAAAAAAGATTATATCACACCAAGACCTAGGTTATTAATCATCTATACTATCAAACTTTAAAGGGTCCACTATGTTTCCATGCCAGAGTCTCTCTTTGACCTTGAAGATACCGGGTCACACCTTAGGACTTTTACTGAGCATTTTAGCCCCAACCTGCCTGTGTCTGCAAACAGGTAACTTCCCTAGGCTCCTTCAGTATCCCAAAGCACAGCACTAGGATCGTTTCCTACCTCCAGCGTACAAGACTTAGATAAGAAAACAAAGTATAGCTTTAAGAGTTTAATAGGATATGGATTAACAACTTGGCTCTTGTTGTGATATGAAACGAGAGTTTTAGTTCATAGTAAAGGGATTACAAAGGAGAGTTTTTTACAAGGAGGCTATATGCGGAAAACTAAAGTAGTGATTTCTCTCGATGATATGCTCCTCATTTCTATACATATTTATAGGAGAGAGTTTGGACTTTAAGGCTAATTACAATTTCATTCACAATGTCTCTTTCACTTGTGGAAGAATGAGTCATTTATCTTGTTACAATCATCTATGTCGAGTCATTCATCTTTTTGCAATTACCTTTATGAGTCATTTGTCCTTTTCTATTGCTCCTTTTCTTTTCTTCCACTTGTTTCTAATCATCTCCATAGGCATCCAATAGTGGAGTCTTGTCAGAGTACTTGTCGCTATCATCGGACCCACTGCTTTGCTGAGTGCATGCGAGACAAATTCCACATTCATGACCTCTAAATTGACAGATTTTGGCTTGAGCCTAAGGACTTGATTGAATTATTCCTTTTTCAAGGAATTTTATCTTTTTCCGTAAATATTTTTTAGCACTAGGAGGAGTTTTCTTAGCTGGGCTGATAATTACTAAGGAGTGCATCTTTTTCCCTCCATATATGAGAAATCCTTTTTTGAAGGCACTTTTCATATTCTATAGTACAACTCTGATTCCAATTGCCCTCATGTAGTGAATATCCATTTCTTCAAAATTTTAGAACTCTTTTTTGTTGTCTATCTAAATGGAATAGGGATATGCTTTCCTAACTTGGATAAAATGAAAAGCTGGATATCTATCTTCTTCAAAGAAGTCAGGTCCACCAGAGACAAATTTCAAGTATAAAATATCATTTAAAGTTACTGTTGGATTATGAATAAAGAAATCTTTTACTCATTCTTGTATCCAAAAGGGTAATTGGGATATTTCAAGAAAATTCGGAGGAGAAAGATAAATTAAGTTGATAGCTCCAAAATCATACCAATACCTTATCTCCTGAGGAGAAGTATCATGTAAATAATTTATTCTTGGATATACACCAGTAAAATCCAAGTATCAAGTTTTAGTATTTGAGAGACTGTATAGTTCTCTCATTATCTATTGTTGTACCTCCACAGCAGGGAGTATCTTTGAGGGTATCTTTTCAGGGAAAATTGTTGTCTTTTCCTTTTGGGGTCGTAAACAAATTTATTCTTCCTTTTCTTTTTGGGGAGTTTTTGAATATGATCGCAAATCTTTTATTTCTGATTTTTCAAAGATAGTTTTCAGCATCTTACTATTCATCTCAAAATTATTTATTCTGATCTTTATCATTTTACTTTCTGACATTAATAAATCTATGACTTCTTCAGTCATACCTGGTAGCTGTGCAATATCAATGATGTCAGAAATATATCTTGTATACTTAGAACTTTATTGTTTATATCTTCTAAAAGCTTAAGGATCCTCTGTTTGGAGGTGGCCATTCCTGAAATATAAACACATATCTTATTCAAATATTAGTTTTTATTTCAAAATACCTTTGCCACATCAAGTCTTTCTTGGCTTGATTAATATACACCATATAAGATCACGGTCGATATCTTCTAAGTTTCCTCAGTTCATAGTCAACTATATCAAGATAAGCATAACATTAATCAATAGTCTCTAACGAATCGACTGTCCTTTTGAAGTAATGGCAACATCCAGGGGTAATTAACTCTTGTAGAGCATAATAATAATGAGCAGATTCAAATACCATGTTCCCTGGTAAGATAATCTGCTAAAACATTTTTTGTCAGATTTAATAATTTCAATATCAAATTGATATTCAGCTAATAAAGTTTTCCATCTGATCAATCTTTTGTATTCAGGTTTAGATGGTAAATTATTTCCAATAAAAGCTTTTACTTGTATATTGTCAGTACGTAATAAAAATCTTTTTGGTAAAAGAAAGTAATAAAACTTTTGACAACTTTTTACTATAGCTAGTAATTCTTTTTCATTAATATGATATCTTCTTTGTGTATCACTAAAAGTTCCTGAACAATATCTACAGATTAATTCTTTGTCATTATCTTTCTTTTTAAGGACCCCACTCCAATAATTTTCAGAAGCATCTGTTTCCAATATTAAATCATCTGTTTCTGCAGGCAATTGTAATTTTGGTAAAGTATTACAAATTTGTTTAAATTTCCTAACATGGTTTTCTAGTGTAAAATCAAAACTAAATATTTTATTTTGCTTTAATAAATTTTGTAAAGGCTGTTTCAATTTAGCAAGATTCTCTATAAAATCTGAACCATGATTTAAAATTCCTAAAAAGCATTGAACTTGTTTTTTATCAATTAATTTATCTGGAAAATTACTTAACTTTTCTAAAATATAAGGTTGTAATTTTATTCCCTTGCTATCTATCATCATTCCCAAAATTTCTATTTTTTCTTGCATTAATTTAGCCTTCTTTTCAGATAAAGCTAATCCATACTTGATACAAAAATCAAAAAATACATTTAAATGTTTAATATGAGATTCTATAGAATGAGATACTATAAGAACATCATCAACATAAACGGATATAAAATCATAAGGCTTAAATATATTATCCATTTTTCGTCGAAATATCTTAGGTGCATTTTTTAATCCAAAGGGCATGACTAACCATTCATATTGTCTCTAAGGGGTAGAGAATGATGTATACTTAATACTATTAGGTTCCATCTTAATTTACCAAAATCCACTTTCACAATCAAACTTAGAAAATATCTTTTTATTTCTTGTCCAATTTATTAAGCTTTCCTTATGTGGTAGAAAATATCCATCAAATATTGTATTATCATTTAATTTTTTATAATTTATTACCATTCTAGATTTTCCTCTAACAATTTCTGCATGATTTCGTACCATGAATGCAGGAGAACTATAAGGAGAATGGCTATCCTGTATTAGACTTGCGTCTAATAATTCTTTTAATTGTTTCCTAAATTCTTTTTCGTCTTCCTCATTATACCTCATAGGCTTTACTCTAATAATTTTGTCTTTATCAATTATTTCCAATTTAGCTGTTATCTTATTCTTATCCCAAAACTGAATAGGATTATCAGTATAACACTGTTGTAATTTTGATTTAATATTCTCTATATCAATATTCAATGGTCTCAACCCAATCTGATATTGTGAAAAATGAGAAAAAATCTCAATTTGGTATTGTAGTAAAGGTGTTCCTTTAGGAAAAATCATATCCAATATCACCAATCTGGGTTGTGCGAGGAATAAAATTTATAGGAAAGGGTTTGGCATAAGCTTTTTTTAGTTGTTTGACGACAATTAAATGGTGACAAGGTGTCTTAAAGTGTATTTGATAAGTAAGGGTATCGAAAATAACTTTATGAAATAATTGTAAGAAATTATTTCCAAGAAAAATATCAAGACCTGTATTATAAAAATAAAATGGTGGACACTTAATAAGAAATTATCCTAATAATATTATAGGTTGTTCTATTCCAGAAGAAACTTCAATCAGATTATTTGTGATATATTTTCCTTTAATGGGTTTTAATGACTGATGGTGTTCTTTAGGAAAACAATTAGCTTTACATAAGTATGATCCTGATCCACTATCTATATATGCAGCAAAATATTCAGCTCGAAATCTTTATAGGTAATTCCTACTGGAATATAAATACTATAAGGGCTTGTCATTTTGGTATGTATATTAATTTTCCATTATACATAATCTTTAAGCCATAAGAGGTTATTTGATAAGGTTTAACTGTTTCAAGGAAAGTAGTTCCTAGCATAACTTCTAAAGTTTCATTCATTCCTTCATTTCTAATTAATAGTCTAATATTAATAATTTATGTTCCAAATTTTAATAATGTTTCAACAATTTCATTTATTTCATGTATTTCTCTATTAAAATTTATATATTGATGTGGATTTTCTAAAGGAAATTTTTGTAAATTATTGCATAACTTGTGACTTATATAATTTCCATTAGCTCTAGTATCTATCAAGATATTTATGGGTCCAAATTGAGTTCCATCAAAATATTCTCCTTTTATCTTGTAATTACTTATTTCATAATTTCAAGGTATAATAGTCTTAGTGTTTATTTTATTAATAGGGTTACTTATTACATGAGAATTGGTAAAGGATAATCTAGGTGGCATATGATTTTTTTGTAATTAAAGGTTTTTCCTGTAAATCTAAATTCAAGGGTGTTGAATCTGTCTCTTCTATTATAGGTAAACTAGGTACTTGAATTTGACAAACATCATTAAATAAACAAGGGTAATCGATTGTATCTTTTATGTGGAAACAATCAGAATGATAGGTGTTTGAGATTGCATATGATATTGCATAAGTTATGGAATAAGGTCTATTATTTTCATACAAAAATATTTTTATTTTAAAATTTTGTAATAAACTCAATTTTTTATCAAAATCTTTATCTTTTATATTATAAGCTATCCTTGGGGCAAATGTTGAATGTTAATTTGCCATATTGGAGGTTTTCTCTTAAAATTCCTAAACATGCTTCTTTTCTATTTCTAATTCTATTATCCATTATTGCTAAATCTATTGGTGTATCTAATCATTCTTTAAAGGTTGCTTTGATAATTATTTGTATAGCACCAATATGTATCCATCCAAGGCTATTTTTAATTTCTGGTTTTAATTTTTGTATTTTATCTTTAATTTTTGTATATGTATACACACACACACACACACATTCAACAAATACATATATTCATATATATTTATATATATATATTTATTGATTAATACACAACTCATACAAATGTATATAAATACATATAATGACACACACACACACACACACACACACACACACACACACACACACACACACACACACACACACACACATATATATATATATACATACATATTTACAAATATATAGGTAACACACATACATATACAAACCAAATACATAAATATATATGAATATATACATTTATTAATATACAAATCTCTCTCTCTCTCTCTCTCCTTGTTCCCTTTTTTTTCTCTCTCTCCCTCTTTCTCTTTTACCCTTCTACCCCTCTCTCCCATTCTCTCACCCATTTTCTCCTCCCTTTCTCACCCTCTCGATCTCATTCTTCCTCTTCATCTTTTTATTTTCCTCCTTTTATCTCTCTTCCCCTTTGTTTTAGTACTCTTTCTCTCCATATTTATCTTTTTTTCCTTTCATTTTCTTTCTCTCTCTCTCTCTCTCCCTCTTTTCTCTCTCTCTCTCTCTCTCTCTCTCTCTCTCTCCCATACATATATACAAGTCTACATTTATTTATATCACCCACCTGCTCTCTATATAAGTAAAATTATATGAATTAAAATGCACATAATAGTACTTCTAATAAAAAAAAAAAACACGCACTCATACACAATAGTGAAAACATTTTTCGTTGCAAAATTCACATAAATAGTGACAAAAAAATGTTATCACTATAAGTACACTATTTAGTAACAAGAAAATTGTTGTCACTATATGTGCACTATTTAGTGACAAAGTTTCTTTTTAGTGACAACAATTTTGGAGTTGTCACAAAAGAGATTTCTCACTTTCAAATGAGATTGGCGGGAAAGCCTTTAGTGACAAAAAATAGGGACAATAGTTTCTCTTGTCACTAAAAGTTATCATTTAGTGACAACTTTTTTTGTTGTCACTAAAAGTTTGACCTTTGCTGACAACTTAAAATGTTGTCACTAATTCTACTATTTAGTAACAATAATTTTGTTGTCACTAATATTTCTTGTTGCTAAAGCTCATTTCACCCATACTGCATTTTTGAATTTCAGATGGCTACTACTTTTGATAAAATAGGAATTTGTACCAGTTGCCAAAACAAGAAATGGTCAGTATAATGAGATGAACGTCTTGGTGCAATAAAAATATCCAGAGGCATTATTGGAAATTTGAATTTTATAAGGACCTAGATGTAATTTTTTGATTTGTTGTTCCCATGCCCTAAATATTCAGATTGCGACCACTTTTAGTAGAGTGAGAGTTTGGGGGTATGCTCAGAACAAAAATTGAACAGCGTGATGAGATGGACATTTTGGTATAACCCGAGTAATCAAGGACATTGTCGTAATTTTGACCACAATCGGGGTTTTGACCACAAATTGGAAGGAATTGAGAATTTTGAGTCCTATAATAGAGTTCAATGAAATTTATAGATTGCATTGATGGAATAAAATATTTTCCTGATACAGACCGAAATTATAGCTATTTTTTGAGAAAAAATAGAAACGCGGTCAAGATTCGAACACTTGGCATTGTGTGATTGGTGGATGGAGACAAGTGTCAAGATATGAGAGGTTGTATAAGATTTTCATACAAGATAAGCTTGTCAAATATGTTTTATAAAATAAATAAGGAAATGTTGGAAATTGAGAAAATGATGTATAAAGGATAGCCCATAATTTATTAATTGTTGGCTGACCTGGTCACAAGATGAGGCGATGGAGGGCTATTTTTCAGCAAGAAAAATGGCAGCAAGAAGAACATAAGAAGATAAAAAGAAAACAAGGACGAAAAGGAAGAAAAAGTTGTGAAAACTTGAGGAAAAATTAGAAAATGGAGAGAAAAAAGTGTTCTTGGTGTTCTTTAGACAAAATCAAGCTAGAGGATCTCATAAACAAGGTAAAAAGATACATCACATGAATTAAATTTGTAGATTTCTTTGCAGTGATCGGTTTGATATGAATTTTAATATGAAATCATGAAGATTATGATTATGTGTAGCATTAATTTGGTACTATGTGAAGAATTGTGTGTGTGAGTGTGTGCTGATTGCTTGGAGGGTTCATGTGCTATATTTTGTGTGATGGATAGGTGTGTGTTTAATGGTGATTTGAAGGATTGACCATGGTTGTAAAGGATGATGGTGGAATTGGAAAGAAAATGGGAGTTAAACGCTTAAAAGAACGAATTATTGGTTGTGTGTTGTTTAAATATGAACTTAATAACTTGGTTGAATCTGAGAAATTGAAGAATTAAGGGTGCTTTGAAGGGAAATAAAGTGGATTAGGTGTGCAATAGATGTTATAAAGCAAGAAGAACAAGTGGGCGAAGTTGTTTCTGAAAAACAGATAAAATCTAAAGAAATTCTGAGATATTTTCATCTCAGTAGTTTCTGGATGAAATTGAAGTTGAGGGAATGGACTCCATATAAATGTAGTTGAAGGTCTAACAAGCGTTTTGATATAAAATGGAGACCATCGGAGTTGTGGATCAAAAGTTTTGCACAAAACTAAATGGTGTATCAAAGAGGTAAAATGCAGAACTTTATTTTAAAGGAAATGAACACAAAGGAGTTTTATTTTGTGAAAAGAGGAATGAAAGGAATGAGAATCATGAAAAGATATTATGCTTATGAAGGGAAAGAAAATGTGGAAATAAGAAATGAAGGATTCGACGATATGATATATGTATATATGTGCTTATTCTACAAAAAGAATGAAGAAATAAAAAATGAGTGATTTCCTTACATTGGTACTAGTTGAATATTGAGCTAAGCTTTGGTATATCAAACAAAACGTAAAATGATGCTTAATGTAAGTTATTCACGTTAAGCATTTGGTGACCAGTTAAATACGATATCTAGTCAGCTATAACATAGAACACACGGTGAGTCGCACTTGTTTTACAAATCTTGTTTTATGTTAGTGAAATTATGTTCTATTGAAGAAATGTTCGATTTCTCTAAGCAAATAAATGATTTCTTTGAGGAATAAATCGTATCATGCCATGATTGGATTTGAGTGGAAAATATGGATATTCATACATGGAATTATTAATCAGTGAATAAGTTACCTAAAGTCTTTTTATAATATGGTCCAGGCACCTTTGTTCTTTTCTGAGGAAATTTGATTTCTCTGAACAGGAAATTATTGAAGACTTTAGGAAATTGTGTCTTCTATAAAGAATTTTAGTTCACTTGAACTAACAATATTTCCTAGGTATGAATGTATGCCTGAAAGGCTTTCTTCTTATTAATTATGAGACAAAATAATATTTTATTCTGGGAAAGTATAAATATTCCTTTTTCTTGAAAGGACCTTTGGGAAAATGTGAATTATGGATTTTATGGAAGCATAATTGGAATTTCTTAAATTAATCGTTCTTTTACGGTTAAAATTCTGAAATTCTTGAATAAAACTCCTTTTGCAAATAGGTATTCTTCAAATGATGAAAATACCCTTGGAAACTCATTTTATTGTACGAAAAGGACTTTTATCCATTTTCGCTATGGTTTTGGAAATCATCTCTCGGTATGAGATTAACTTTTGAAAAATAATATTTTGGCCCCACAAAATGTTTTATTAGTATTCCTTCAGGAAAGGATATTTATCTGGCCCTCTGAGCCAGTAGAACTATACTAGTCTGGTGAAGTAGTAGAAAAGTTGAGTACTCTATAAGAGCGAACCTTTGTACTAGCATACGTTAGAGGTATGTGACCTCAAGTAACCTAGCTAGCACTGGGAATTGTCTTACTCTAAATGGGGAAATAGGATAAGGGAAATAGCTAAGGACTTACCAGATGGGTTGGAAAGTGCCTAGTTGACCCCTTGCTCCCGCTCGTGTGAGGAATAATACAGGAATGGATCCCCGTATGTAAGCAAACAATAAATTATAACTTATGCCCTCTCTTGAGTGAGGAGTGGATAGTGATTGGAAAGCATATGAATCAAATAAATTAGGTAAAATGTGATAAAATTTCTACCTCTCGGACAGTCACAGTTGAGTGTTATAGGCTTGTGTCCTTAGTGCGACAAGACTCTGATACCGAAGGTGAAGCCTTGTGAGTTTTGCACTCAGACCAACCTTTTATTGAGAGAAGTGTCTGCATTTCTGAAATTGGGAAAATGATATTGCATAGAACTCTATTTTTCAAAATGACTAAATTTTGAATAAACTCTTTCATAGAGAGTTTTAGATTTGTTTTCAGTAAAAAAATGCAATGCTTTCCCAATAACACGTTCATCCGTTTGTTAATAAATCACTAGCACACACGGGACTCACTGGTTGACTTTCACTCACACGTGTATTATTTCTCTTAAAATTTTAGGGATCAAAAGCGCAACAGAAGCGTGGTGGACTCTCAGTGGCTCATGCTACATCTTGGATCTGTGATACCCCTGAGTTTATGTTTCAGAAGTCAGAATCTATGTACATTCCTACTACTTATTGAGTGAAGTTTGTTATAAAGACTCATTTACTGGGCAACTGCACGGGTCGACATCCCATAAAGTTACAGATCACTACACCATGGAAATGTGGGGTGTTACATAAGATATTTTACTTAGCTTTGTGATTGAGTTTAAATATTGAAAGCTTACTATAGATGAGCACAAAATGTCATAATATGAAATACCTTTTAAAAGACATGGAAATCAGAGAGATGTGGCAATAGCATGATGAACGGCAAGTAGTGCAGTTATCTTTAAGTATAGTAGTAGTATTCAATTTAAATCTACTTGTGCATGAAGTGGGAACCAAGCTAGAGACAAGGTAATTTATTGAAGGTAAGAAGACAGGTCCTTTCTAGATACATAGACAGAAATAGACCTTCCTAGATACATAGACAGAAAAAGACCTTCTTGTAATGTGTCCCTAGAGCTTTATTTGCCATTGGTCTTTCGAGCATGGACTAGTAGACCATATAAGTAGGGATTTTCACTGGGGGAGGGGGAGAGGGAGAGGTGACTTTCTAAGGGGTATTGAATGCAATCAACAAGTTTGAAGAACTTGAACACATATTCTGTATAGAACTAATCAACAGATGTATAGATATGTGTAGCTTTTGTGTTGAAGCTAAAAATTGGGAACTTGGGACCTATGTGTGTATCTGGTGTGTGAGCAATGCACCAAGGAAAGGGTAGAAAACTCACTTTATAGTAACCTAAAATTGTTCTTGGCGGCAATGTTGGCAACAAAAATAAAATGGAGGGAGGGCAGTGAAATTTAGGAGAATTTGGCGGGATTTTTTTGAAAATTACAATTTTAGTTTTGTATTCATATTTTTAAGTTACTATTATTATACTCAATGAAAAAAAAAATTATAGTTTTAAGCTTAAGCTTTTTGTGGTAATATAAAAAAATATATTTATGATAATAAAAATAAGAAATACGTGAGTGTCACAAAATTTCTAAATATATAAAAGTAATATACAAGGGATATATTGACTACTTTACGATATATACTATATTAAAAACTTTTTCAAGTGTAAAGACATTTCAAAATAGTAAGTAGGTCAATTTAGTTGAGACAGATGGAATATTTAGTTTTTAAAAAAATAAATTTAAGTATTAGTTGAATTCAATTTCGATTGAGTTTCTAAATTATTGAAAAATAGTTCAATGTTTTACATTTTATTTTTAGAAGTGAAAAAATTGGATTTTTTTTATATAGTGGAGTTTTAGATTTATCAATATAAAATTTGCTTTAGTTTAACTCAAGTTTTTAAAAATTTTTACCTCAGTCTAGTTCGTAACTAAATACGAAGTGTGGATATATATATATATATATATATATATATATATATGTAAGTAATGACCAATAGAGAAATTAATAGAATAAATAATTTACGAACAAGAGACCACTTGTATTTTTTATATATAAGTGTAAATAAGCTGAGTCGAACCAATCATGTGTGTGTGTGTGTGTGTGTGTGTGTGTGTGTGTAATGACCAATAGAGAAATTAATAGAATAAATAATTTACGAACAAGAGACCGCTTGTATTTTTTATATATAAGTGTAAATAAGCTGAGTTGAACCAATCATAAGGATTTTGAGGTCAGTTTGTTTATTATATTGAACATGTTTGAGTTCATTCGTTTATCATTTCAAGTTCGCATTTTTTTTTCAAACTCATTCACTTCTTTTGCAAATTTTAAATCTTGTTCATATTCAACTTGTTTAAATCAACGAATGCATTCAAATAGTTCGAACTATTCGATTCGTGTTTTTTAAAAATATATAAAAAATAAATTTCTAGAACATAATATTAAATTTAGATATTTTAAAATTATATTATACTTATTATACATATATTATATGTTAAAATTACATTGTTTTCGACATTTGAACATATTCCCAAACAAGCTCTTATTCATGCGATTATTAAACAAGTCTAAATTGTTATTTGAGTTGAACTTGAATATTAAATAAACGAGCATTGTTTGACAATCTAGTTTAAGCTTAGTTGTTTAATAATCAATTCTAAGTCAAATAAGGATATTAACTCAATTATTATATATTCAAACTAACATGAGTGATATGGGCTAAATTCATCACTATTTTCCTAGTTATTTGAGGTCAATTTGAGATACTTTGTTGTAATAACTAGACATATTCCTTCCTATTTGGAATTTTATTTGTAGAAAGTGTTTTTGATAAATTTGTGCAGATCTAAGTTGATTTCAAGCAAAAAGTGGCAAAATTCCAAAACACACCTAGCGCCAAGCCTAGCAAGAGAACTAAGCTCCAGGTACAATTTGGCCGAACAGTGAAAAATAGAGCAGCTTTCAGGATGAAAACAGAACACCCCTGGGGCTAGGTGGGTCAATTAGACCCGATACCATGTCCTCTTTAGAGTGGCGAAATCTTGTGCGCGAATTTGGTAATTTACAAAGATTTTGGTATTTTTTGAATCTAACTCGGCCAAGATTCCTCAAGCAATGAATTTGGCATCAAAGAAGCTTATAAAACCAAGATAAAAAATAAAAGAAAGAAGTGGATTCAAGGAGCAAAAATTACAATCACTCATTGAAGAAGGAATTCATCAAATCAAGGAGGGTTGTTTAAGAGAGTCTTCAAGGGACAAAAAGGAGGCTTGTTTATGAGTTCTTTCTTTTACCTGTATTTTCTTTTTCTTAAACAATTATGTAATTAGTATTTACATTGTAATTTGACATTATTTTTGAAATTCATGATTTCTTAAGTTAATTTAGTCTTTTGATCAATTAATTATTTCTCTTGGAATTTTATTACTTGTTTAGCTTACAGATTTAGTTGATTGATTTTTGTTATTAACTTGCTTGAAAAAATGGTTGATAATGACTTCAATTAATTAATTTCATATTTGTTATCTCTTAACTTGCTTAAAAAAAAGGGGTTAATTGTTAAGAACTTAGGTAATCAAAGATTGGTTGATGATTGATATAATATAGATTCATTGGCTAATTTCATATTTTAAATCACCTAAAATATGGAGATTTATATGAGGATTGATTTTAATGCATCTTTTGGATAAATTGGTTGAGATATAATATGTTCACTAATTTAACTAGAATATAGTGATTCCATGGATTGCAAAACGAAGTGGGTCTATTTTAAATCCGTCGTGAGACCAAGATAATAATTGATTATGATATGGGCTAAGTGATTCATTGTCATGTTTTCAAAAGCCTTTGTCTAAATTGCATATTTCTACATCCTTTAATTGTGCATATTTCTTTATTTTTCTTTTTATAATTTTATCACTTTATTAGGTCGTTCAAAAAATGAATGAATAGCGTGTACTTTTTCCTTTAAGGATTGATACTCATTAATTCTCTATGCTATACTTGCGATGAGTATAATTGCTAGTATGTGTATTTTGGAATTACAGTTTTAATTAAAACTTAACCAAGGGATGGATTGGAATTTGATGATTTTTATACACCCAAAATTTACGCATTAAGTTTTGGCACCGCTACCAGGGAATAATATCATGAAAACTTGAATTTTGTTGATTTAACCATGTTTGTATGTTTATATGTCTATATGTCTATATGTAAATATGTGAATTTGTATCTATGTTCTTTGTGTAAAAAGGTGATATATCTTGTTGTTTGTAACATTGTGGGACTTAATTGACTAGCTTAGTTCCTTTTGTACTTGTAAATACCACTAACTTTTGTTTTTTATGTAGTTTGTGAATATATTTAATGTGTGTGTTTTTCTTTTCTTTGTTTTTCTATTATTTGTTTTTCTCTTGTGTTTTTTTCTTTTCTTTGTTTTCCTATTATATTTTTTATTATTTTTTATTTGATTTTTATTTTTCTTTGAGTGTGAGGTCGACATTATCATTGACAATTATTTTTGGGCACAAAATTAAAAGAGTTACAATAACGATAGATTGGCAAGATTACAAGCTCACATTGAAATTTTTAGTGAGACGTCATTAGAAACATTAGTGAATTATTTTGTGGCCAATACAAATTCATCGATTGAGGGGGTATGAAAAATTATCTCAATGAATAAGCTCTAAAAGAACACAAGTAACAAAGTTGGTTGATGAAATCTACAATAGGGAATTGAAAATAGCAGACAAACAATGTACCTCTCGATTCATGGAGCCCCTGATCCCATTGATGATGTGTTGAGCTTACCATGCCTCAAGGAGTTGGATCTTTCAATGCTACATCATAAGAAGGCCTTGGAGGATGGTGGTAATTTCTACCCTTCACCCAATTTTAGGGAGGTAACTTGGCATTTGTAAATGTGGTACAAAGCAAAAATTTCTTGATCCCATCTTTAAGAACTCAATTGCTAAGTTTAAAGGGAAATTTTAATTGTAACAAATCTTTTGAACGGTTAATTGGTGATTTCAAAGCTGATGCATCTGTTAGATACCATGTGCACTCATATGTGAAAAAGATATTTGTGTGTCTAAAGAAATGTTAGAGCATAAGGTCTATGTGTTTTGCTTTACTGAGAAAAATTATTTTCATGCCCATTACCTTTTTCAAAAACCTCATTTCTTTCTACTTTCATCATGCCTATCTTCTACTTTGAGCTTTCATCTCTTTTTCAAAGGTTTGAAGCATGATGGGTGGAAAGAGTTTGTATTATCTTTGTTTTAGGTTTAGTTTTGTTTAAGTTGTTAAGTATCTTTTACCACCCAAAAATAAGGAAAATATTTTCTAGTTTAAGTGTAGGGTAGTGAGTCATATCTTTATTTGTTTTGTTACGATTTTTATTTTTTATTTTTAGTTTGTTTTCTTTTATTTCGATGTGAATTTATTTCATTATTATTTTCCTTATACTTTTATTTGTGTTTTCTTTTATAGGTCAGAATAAAGTCCTCTTCAATAAGCTCTTCTTTTTACTCGAAGTTTTAATATTATTAGAGCATTATTGTACTTGGGGAGTATTGCTTCACCCTCTCCTCCTTTATCATTTTTGGTCCCTTTGGAGATGCTTTCTTATGTTTATTTTTGGCCAATAAGGACATTGTCCAGTTTAAGTGCGGGTGAGTGATTTGGTGATATTTTTTGTCCAGGGTTTTATCAATTATCTTGTTATTTTCTTGGTATCAAGCTAAGTGTGTGGAAGTATTTTCTTTTCTCTATTCTTTCACTTTATTTATTTTGGTCCTTTCGAGATGTTTTATTATTATATTTTTTGCCATTGAGGACAATGTCCAATTTAAGTGTAAGGAAGAGTTTAGGTAGTAAAGATATTTTTCACATAATTTTTATGTTAAATTTTAAGAAATTTTTCATGGTTGTCGTTGTTTAGCAAGGTTGTAATTCTTTTTCTTACTTGGATATAAATTTTTGTCAATCATTTGGCAGATTTTTATGAAATTGGTTTATTAGATAGGATATTTTTCAAGATTTGTGAATTTGGATTAATCTTGTTTATGCATTAGTGTTTGAAAATTATTTGACTCATCTAATTTGAATGTGGAGAAAGTTTATTGGCTAATTCCTGTATTATAGGTTTAAACTTTGCTTAGCTTGGAGTTGTGATAAAGAACGTGAGGAGATAAAATCTTTGAGAGGAAAGATTGTGGAGGAATTGTGGAATATTTTTTTTTTTTTTTTGTGATTTGAAAAATTAAGAAAAATGAGTTGATTGTTGTTTCCTCTTTGAAGTGAGAAAGTATTGTTTTTTCTTGACTATGGGGGCCAATACAAATAGTGAAAAGAAATCCACTTTCTTAAAGCTATGAATTTCCAAAAGCAAAAAGGAGGATATATGTTGAAAAAATAATGAGTGATGACTAAAAGGGGCCAATACGGTATGTGAAGAGGAATCCATGCACTTGAGGCAATCAATTCCTTAAGTCATTGAAAAAATTGAGAGAAAAAAAAAATTAGAGTGCTTCCTTTACACCATGACTTGAGTTTGCAATTTTTGGGTTTTGGTAGAAAGCTTGACTTGTATGATTCATATTGTCTATATTTATACTTGAAGGGTGAAATAATTTTATTAGGCTAAGGTATAAACTTGGTTAATTTGCCTTCATGAGTTTTGTGATGTTCTATCAAATGTTTCAAAGTTTAAATTATTTTCAAAGTGTTTGCTTCTTGGTAAGAGTTTAATCTAAAGTTTAAAAGGATATTATAAACCTTGTTATGTTTTAAATTTTTGGAATGAAAAAGCTTTTGTGTTTTCTTGTTGATTTTATTGGTTTAAGTGTTTTTGTGTAAAGGCAAGCAAAAGTTCGAGTGTGAGGGAATTGATAGAAGCTAAATTTATCACTATTTTTCTAGTTATTTAAGGTTAATTTGAGAAACTTTTGTTGTAATAATGGGACATATTCCTTCCTATTTGATATTTTGCTTGTAAAAAGTGTTTTTGACAAATTTGTGCAAATTTATGTTTATTTCAATCAAAAAGTGGCAAAATTCCAGAACACACTTGGCACCAGGCCTGGCAAGGGGAATAGGCGCCAGGTCTAATCCGACCAAAGAGTGAAAAACAGAGTAGCTTTCAAGGGGAAAATAGAACACACCTGGTGCCAGGTAGGTCAACTAGAACCGGCGCCATGTCCGCTCTGGAGTGGTGAAAATCCTGTACACGAATTTAGTAATTTTCCAAAGATTTTGGTATTTTCTGAATCCTACTCGACTAAGACTCCTCAAGCAACGAATTTAGCATCAAAGAAGCCTATAAAACCAAGAAAAAACATAAGAAAAATAAGTGGATTCCAGGAGAAAAAATTACAATCACTCATTGAAGGAGGAATTCATCAAATCAATGAGGGTTATTCAAGAGAGTCTTCAAGGGACAATAAGGAGGCTTGTCTATAAGTTCTTTCTTTTACCTTTGTTTTCTTTTTCTTAAACAATTATGTAATTAATATTTCCATTGTAATTTGACGTTGTTTTTGGGATTCATGATTTCTTGAGTAAATTTAGTCTTTTGATCAATTAATTATTTATCTTGGGACTCGATTACTTGTTTTTCTTACGGAGTTGGTTGATTGATTTTTGTTATTAACTTGCTTGAAAAAGGGGTTGATAATGACTTCAATTAATTAATTTCATATTTGTTATCCCTTAACCTGCTTAAAAAGAGATTAGTTGTTAAGAACTTAGTTAATCAAAGGTTGGTTGATGATTGCTAGAGTATGGATTCATTGACTAATTTCATATTTTAAATCACCTGAAATAAGGGATTTGTATGAGGATTGATTTTAATACATATTTTGAATAAATTTGTTGAGACAAAATATGTTCACTAGTTTAACTAGAATATATTATATTAGTAAATTAATTTTTCTATTTTCTTTCCCTCCAAACTCCTGCATAAAACCTTTGAACACTTTTTTTCTTTTCTCTATTAAACTCCAAAATAATATTAGACATAATTTACTTCACCTTCATTTTTTTTCTTTTCTTGTATATCTTAATTAATATTTTTCTTCTTTAATATTCTCTCTCCAACTTCCAAACTAGCCATTATAGTTTTTTTTAAGATTTAATTTAATGATTTTAAAAAAAAATAATACTTTATTAACAATCACACGAATAATGACATTGTTGGACATTAAACACTAATTAGCTACCGATTACTTATCTATTTCACATGAATGAAACAAACATGAAGACATACATATTACTTTAATTATTTGACTTGAGGTAATAGTACAAAAGGCTCAATTAAACAAGAAATAATAAATTTTAAATGTTTAGTCTTGATGATGCAAAACTTACTTGCTAAATAATTTATCCATAATAAATCTATCTTATTGAAAGTCACTAACAATATTAATTATATATTTTTTAAATTTTAATAATACTATTTGTTTAGTATATACTATCTATAATTCATATACAAGAAATCCTTTTATATTTGACGTTGTTAGGAGAAATATATTTATTATATAATGTACTATATTAATTCTATTATTCATGAACAAGCTCATTGATATGTAAATTTTGGGTGTATAAAAATCGTCAAATTTCAATCCATTTCTTAGTCAAGTTTTAATTAAAACATTAATCTCAAAATACACATATAAGAAAGTATACTCATCACAAGCATAGTATAGGGAATTAAAGAGTATCGATACTTAAAGGAACAAGTACACACTAGTCACTTTCATTCATTATTTAATCGACTCA
The DNA here is from genome assembly GCA_026120185.1 of Voacanga thouarsii. Taxonomy (NCBI): domain Eukaryota; kingdom Viridiplantae; phylum Streptophyta; class Magnoliopsida; order Gentianales; family Apocynaceae; genus Voacanga; species Voacanga thouarsii. The sequence continues at coordinate 16,237 of JANUWF010001074.1, read as the reverse complement.
ATAAAGTGATAAAATTATAAAAATAAAAATAAAGAAATATGTACAATTCAAGGATGTAGAAATATGTAATCTAGACAAAGGCTTTTGAAAACATGGCAATGAATCACTTATGGGAATAGAAATGATCCTTAATCTCCCCTTAAAGTTGCAAGGCTCGGTCCCCTTTTCTTCACTTTTGAAGAGAAAGGACTATGGGAATAGAAGTGATCCTTAATCTCCCCACTTCTCTCTACCTCTCCTTCCTACATGAATTGGCAAACAAAAGGAGATTAAAGTCTCTTATTTTTCTATCCATTGTGAACTCTCAAACTAGTATTAAATTTGTTATAACTTGACTCATTTAGTTTAGAAAGTTAAATTCGATTAGCTCAAATACTCATTGGAATTGTTTATTTTCTATTAACTTAAAACTTTTTTCACTTTTATCTAATTATTGAATTATTTTAGTTTATCACTTTCAATGAAAAAATTGTTAATATTTGATAGCCCAAATCTTTAACGACAATGGATAGTTAGCAATTGTTAAGAAAATAGAAAATTTATATATATATATATATATATATATATATAATATTAATACATTTAGGAAAGTAGTTTGATTTTTCTCTTCACAAATTTTCAAAATTTCTGTTAGTTTATATTTTAAAATTAAAAGTGGTATTGAATAAAATAATATTAAAATTAAGTATTGATTTTTTTGGTAATTTTTTTGACTTTGCTTATGTAATTATTTAATTAATTTCAATGTAAAAATTATTAATGCTTGATGGCCCACTTTAAATCTCAAACAAATTCTTTGAATTTGTTGGGGAAAAGAAAAAAAATTAGATATATTTAATATATTAATAATTAGGATAAAAGTATTTTGAATTTTTTCTTTACAAATTAAAAAAAATTGTATATTTTAAATTTTGTATATTGTTTATATTTCGTAATTTTACTTGATCCAAGGGTCTATAGTACAAGTAAAATGAAAGCATATTCTTTTCTTATCTTGAAAAATTAATTCTTGCCTAAAAATTCCAATAGGGTAAATATTTAGCTGAGCTTGTCCCCCCCCCCCCCCCTTCCCAATTTTTAGTTGAAAAATTATTATTGTGGTGGCCTTATTCACATGGGATACTTTTCTCTTTACAAACCTATGCATTAATAAGTCATCATGTTGTTTCTAAAGTATGTATAGAAGTGGCTCTAAATAGCAAAATTTAGGCTCAAAATCAATAGGAGTAGTACTTTTCATCTAGTAACCATGCATTTTACCTATTGAATATTGAAATACAATATACCTACAATACCACTATAAAATTTCTAAGCATTTTGTTTAGCCTAATACAGAGTCTTCCAACAATTCCAATGTCCCCTTAAAATGCCAAAGAGAAAGAGTTCCATAGTTGTTCAGAAGTATCAACTTAAAATTGTCCTAGCTTCACTTGCCATCTTTTTTTTTTCCAAAAACTGCAAGTTAAATATATGCATTCCCCTACCGCAGCTACCATTTAGAAAAATATGGTCAATATTTCCTATATAAGTACATCAAACTACAATACAACCACCATTTGGTTTCATAATTCTATACAATAGCAAAACAACTAGTCACAAAATATTCTCCTTTATCAAACGTCACCAAACTACCCCAACAAATATAGATCATGCTAACCTACAATAGAAATAAAAAATGTCATATATTTGATCTTTCAAAAACGCCAAACTCAAAAGTCTTTCATAAAGAACCTGTAAATAGGTAAACTCAAGCTACATTTCAGATTATTAGTAATAATCCCATACTCATATTTATTCCAACTAAGAAGAATGCCAAACTGGCTATCTCAGGCACATACTCACATCTAATCCAACTCAATAAAACATAAACTATTGTTGTCAAATTCTTAAGATTTTTTAGAAGCATAACACATCAACTACACACTTGAGAAAACCTATACATCAGCAAAATAACCTAATATTCACCATTTGCTCCCAGTTGCACATCACCAAAATGCAATATACCTTTTCATAGCGCATTAATTTATGAGGTTTTGTTTAGTTTGCATGAGCAAAAATAATACAGTCGTCAACATTCCCAAAAAATCACAGCTTTAAAAAAAATCATAAGTCCGCCAACAATGCTAATGAAGTTTGCTAATTGTTGGGGAACTTATGATTTGCTAAACAGTCCTGATATTTTCCCTGAACAAATGCTTCACTAACACCTGTGGTCCCCTACCCCACCTACCATATACAAAGGCCTGCATATCATACTAACAATACATGCACCTACTAGTTTCAAAACCTGTACAGTAGCAAAATCACCAAATATTCACCATTTGCTCCCAACAACTGAAATAACAAATAATCACCATTTGCTTGTAGTTGAACATCACCAAAAATATCCCAACAAATGGGCAAAGGAAACCTGTAATAGAAGTAAGTAATGTCAGATATTTGATATGTTGAAAAAAACTTTTGACTTAAAAGTCATTCATACAGAACTTGACAATAGGAATTTAAGGTACTAAAATCAACATGCTCACCTCCCCAAAAAAATACCCATCCATATTTTATCCTTTCAGAATCTGGACAATCATTTCAGATTATAAGATATAATATTCTACTTATATTTATTCTGCCACCTAATCCAACCTAGCAATATATAAATGGAGTCCATAGAACCATTCTAATTACTATTCAAAATCTATGAACTGATTTTTAAATGTAACAATATACTATCTCAAGGACATACTCACATCTGGTCCAATATACAGAAGTCAATAGAGTAGTAATATAAGTACTGTAGTAAATTCATACCATATGAACATGCAACCCTACAATAGCCTTAGGATAACCGTGGCCCAACATGTTTCATAAGCCAATCAACATTTTCTTGTTGTGATTCTATCTGAGACCTTTGGGAGTCCAATTGTTCTTGTTGTTTATCAATCTTTTCTTGTTAAGCCTCCAACTGGAAGCTTTGATTTTTGAGTAATTGGGTCGAGTATCTAGTTAGATTCTTTGAGCTTCAATTTGTTCTATCTAAGCTTGAATGGTCTGCTGAACATTAGTCGACGATGATTCAAATTCAGAAACAAAATTCCTTCATTGCTTTTTACATTTTAGCCCACACCCACGACCAACGATGTAAGCACAACTTTTTCCAAAGATATCCTCACATAATTCTTCCTCATTTCTTGTCTTACTATTCCAGTCACAGTTTCATTTTTCTTTTGCATCATTTGTTTCTAGAAAGAAAATTACAAAGGTTAACTCCATTCTTGATGTGGCAACTAGAAAATCATGTAACTGGACTTATCTTCAAATTTCACAAAAAATAGAATAAGAGTATGTTCCCTTTTCTCCCCCACTAACATGTGCTTCTCCAGCAACAGGTGAACTCCAACAACCATTCATGTCCTTGCATGCAATGGAAAACATTTCAATTGGACAAGGTCTCACATTTGTCTGAGGATCTCATTACAATGAAAAAACACAAGAAATTTAATGAATAGTGTCGAAGCATGGTAGCTAAAAGAAAAATAAATATTTTCACTGCTACAGAATTATCCATTCATGCAAACAATTTCATCCACTATTTTCTACTTATTAAACAATCTAAGTCACCATAGAAGTTAAAGGAGTGGAAATGGAAAATTTTAAGTAAAAGTATTGAAACTTGAAAACAACCCATTCTCGAATTTCATGGCGAGTACCATGACTAAATTTTGCTTGTTTATCAGCTTAATAAATTTTATACATAGAATCAATCTGCATGGTGATCCCTGGAAAAAAAGTTGGGAAAATGAGAAAGAACAAAGAATACAGTCCACTGGGGAACAAGGAATTTGTCTATTGGATGCTCAAATGGATTTCAAATCAAGTATGTGCATATTTCATTCATATGAAATAAGAAACCATAGAACACCAATTCCAACTCCAATAATCAAACATAATTCAAAAGTGATTTTGAAGTGATTTAAAGGGAAAATAAACCTTTCCATAGCATTTTTGTGCAATGGACTTTGATCCTAGTTTATGGATATACTTTAGATTCCCTCGATTTTGTGAGTTGGTGGCAGATCTTCCCTAGATGATAAGTTAAGATATTCAAATTAGATACATATAAAAACTCATATTCGTCAAACTAAGGGTAAATGTAACATGCCTTCCACTTTGGATCCTCAAAGATGTTCTCACATATCCACTTCCAATCTTGTTGTCATTCTACAAATTCTTTCGGAGGATGTTCCTTGCCCACAATGCCCCCTCCCATTGTCTTATAGTGTTGGTGACACTTATTTTGCTAATTCTCATATATCCGCCCCATATATGCCTTGACTACATCTTTCACTTTAGAGTTCAACATATCTAGATCAAATTTATCCTGACAAAGAAATTCATAGAAAACTTCAACTCCTTCTCAATAATTCCAAAATTCCTTATAAATAACAAAAAAAAAAAAAAAATCTTCACGAGTCTATAAAGACGTTGTTTCTCAAGTTTTGGGATGTACTTCTAGCATTGCACTCTCACGGGTGCATCTTATCTTAGTATAATGCCAAGTTTTGTGGCATTGTTTGAACTCTAATCACCAACAACTCTATTCTCATCCTCAGGAATGTCCACTCTAGGCTTTTGCTTAGTTCTGTGGATTTTTTTTTCAAGCCTAAACTTCCTATTAGGACCACGATTTCTAGAGACTTGAGTAGCTTCTAAGACTAACTAATGCTAAGGAAAAAATCAAATTTATTTTGAGTCAAGATTCCATTTCATAAATTTATTTTGACTCAAGATGTAGGAACAACTAGCATTTTACCTTGATCATTGGCATGTCCAATTGCTTCACTACTTCCTCCAGGCCCTACTTCAATAATATCGAAGAAACAATCAATTTGTTCCATGTTAACAGTTCCATTTTTTTTGTAGAATTGAAAAATGTAAGAACATATAGATAGGAAAATGCACTTTACCCTGAATACTGGCATGTCCAGTTACTTCATTAACTCCTCTAGTCCCTATTTCAATAACACCAAAAAAATAATCAATTTTCTTCGAGTCAACATACACACGCACGCACGCACGCACGCATACATACATACATACATACACACACACACACACACACACACACACACACACACACACACACACACACACACACACACACACAGAGACACACACACACACACACATACATACATACATACATACATACATACATACATACATACATACATACATACATACATACATACATACATACATACATACATACATACATACATACATACATACATACATACATACATACATACATACATACATACATACATACATACATACATACATACATACATACATACATACATACATACATACATACATACATACATACATACATACATACATACATACATACATACATACATACATACATACATACATACATACATACATTGTGAATAGAAAAATGTAGGAATAAGTAGACAGAAAATTACATTTTACCTAGATTATTGGCATGTCCAGTTACTTCACTAACAGTCCCAGTCCCTTCTTCAATTATACCAAAGAAAAAATAAACTTTTTTTCAGCCTTTCTATTAATTTAGTTTTGAACGGTAAGATGTAGGAACAACCAAAGAGAAAATTTCATTTTACCTTGACTATTACGATGTTTAGTTGTTTAGCTACATCGTCTAGTTCCTGCTTCATTTTGTGATTGCTCACGAGAAGGCTCAACTGGTGCATCTCGAGAAAATGATCCCCAAAAATAATACAGAGATTCTCCTAATAGTGACCTTGGACATCAGGTATACTGAAAATGTAGAGTCTGCACTAGTGTAACTGGAGGCTTAGCTGTCATATTATGATATCGAGCTTGTGCTGCTCAAAATAAGAATCCAAATTTTCAGCATACCTAAATAATAGCATACTTAAATTTGGATTGTAAAGAAAAATGAAATCATCCCATTGCTCTTTTTATTACAAAATAACCTGAAACATTGTCATCATGTGGAGGCTTATTAGAATAGGTGCTTGGTGCTTCTCATACTTAGACTTTGCTAATATTTTTGTCCCTTTCCAGGCATCTTTGTTAGAAAAAAAAATAGAAAAGGAAATTAGCAATACTAAATGACATTAATATCATAAGACCACATGATAATTTTAGCTTTGAACTAGCTGAGATCCTTATGATTACGTAACTGAAATACCTAAGACTAAAACTTGATACATCCTTCAACCAAGGACTTGTGGACAGAAACCATATCATGCACAAAAAGAAAATAACCACGCACATATGGTACTAACACATATTCCAAGAAAATGTCATGATGAAAAATCAATGCCAATGAAAAATCACATGGAACAAAAATATGAAGTACATCATCTAAAAAACTATCAACAAATGTGAGACATCTTCACAAAACACTTCATATTGTAAGAGATGCATAATAATGTGGATTGACATTAATTAGGTAGGTTACTTGACCTAAAACATGTGCAGTGACAACCTAAGTACATTCAACCGCTATTCTCTAAACGGATACTTGTACTTTCTTCATCCTCAGCCTCACTAGTTGAAAGTTCATTCTTAATTTCCTTATCATTTATAAAGTTTCAGATTGATGGACCACATCTCTAATACCATGGACTATTTGGGGTTCCATGTTAGTCTATGGAATGATTGTACTTGTGAAACCCCAGTCAAAACCAACCTTAGAGTAAGGGGGTTGGGATGCATATCATATTTCATTGCATGTTTAAATATATTTTTATATGATTTTATGTGCATTGAATTTGTGTTTTATAGTCTAGAGGGCTTGATTATGATTATTGAGTGAGAAGGGCAAAATGGTAATTTTTTGCTTCAGGTGGAAAAGAGAGATAACTTGAGGATTGAATAGAAAAATATTTTTTTAGAGGAAAAATAAGAACAAGAGTTGTTGTGGTTTAGTGGTTAAAGCTTTGGAATTAATTCTTGAGGTTTTGGGTTCAAATTCTATCATGGGAGTTTTAGAATGATTAAATTTTATTTTTGCTTGGGAAGTGGGATTTTCGGCCTTATGTGCTTTGGAATAGGGTAGGGATGTTGTCCTTAAAGAGTCATGATAGGAGTATCCTAATCCTATTCTTTTGCTCTACACAAAATTCCTAAGGAGAAATTCATTTCCTCTTTATCCTTAATTTTTCCTATCTCTCAATTCATTAGTTTGTTCAATTTGTTCAAGCCAATTTTATTCTAGAGAAATTCCAGCAATGTGCTGTGGCTTTGAAGGTCCAAAATATCTTAGAGAAAGACATCTTATGGACCAAAACCATGAAAGAGTGGGAAGGATTTCAAGTGAATTAATTTCCCTAGTGAACTCTCTAAAACTTCACTCTAGCTAGGTTCATTTTCCTTCGTGCATTGAATTGAAATTTTTCTAGCTCTTGTGCCTTCAAGGTGTCGAAATTCTTAGCCATTATTCCCTCCCAAATGCTGCCAAAAAATGGCCCTTTTGATCAGCTTGAAACCTGAATATTTCTGGCCATATTCGGACTGCACAAAAGCTGTGCAAAACCAGGAATTTCCTGAGCAAATTCACAGCTTTAGAGGTCCAAAACCAAGATGTTTTCTTTCAGTTTTTGTTTAGCATCTTAGCCATGTTTTTCCTCCATAAAGAAGGCTGGCAACTAGCCTTGAGAGACCTCTGAAATTTCCTTCAAACTCCCTGCAACCTGGCTGGAAAATGACAGCCGAAACTGCCCAGAAAAATTCCAGCAATAGTGAAAATCCTGTGCAGAAATTTTCCAGCCTTGTTTCCTAATTCAGCCCTGGCCAAAACTCCATCTTTCTTCTACACAAACCACTCTTAAACAGCCATGATCAGAGCTCTATTATCTTCCCTAGGCTCCTGCACGAAATTCAGACATGGTTGCCCAAAAATCTTTCTAACAAATTTCTGCAATCATGCCTTGATTTGAATACCAAAATTCCAGCCACTATAATTTAGCAGCTTCTCATAAAATATCCCTCAAACAACCAAACCTTCCCTTCACCATTATACTCGTTATTTTCGGCCACCCTTAGCCTCCTTCAACTAGCTTTCATCCAGCTGAAACTCTACACAGAAATTCGGCCATAGAAGCTTCCCAAAAGCTCTCCAACAATCAAAGATATTCTTGTAGTATTTAGTTTCCAAATTTGCTTCCCAAAAATATTCTTGTAGTATTTAGTTTCCAAATTTGCTTCCCAAAAATATTCTTGAGGGATTTCAACAACTAGCATTTCCTTTTCCCTTCCAAACCAGAAAATCATCTTTCAAAACCCTACAAACAAATCGGCAGCGCTAATCCCTTCAGCAATTCGGCCAGTCTTGAACAAAACCTATCTATTCTCTTCAACCTTCAAGAACACATAGCATACCAAGAACACCTACTCCTTACTTTCACCTAATACCTCTCCAAATCACTTCAAACTTCTTCTAAAAATTCCAGATTTCATCTATTCACTGTTGTAAGTCCATCCACACCATTTTTAACATCAAAGTCCCAAATCCAACTTGTTCTTTTGGATCAAAAACCAGAAGTTTTGTGAAGGCTCAAGAACACCTTCAAGGTAGGGTTGTTCTAACAACTTCATCGTCTCTAATCTTGATCTCTAATGAATATATACATGAATAAGCATACAAATGGTCTCTCTCTCTCTCTCTCTCTCTTGGCCGAATAGCTTCTTCTCCAATGGCCATGCTTTCTCCATCTTCCTTGGACAGATCTAGTCATCTAGGAGTTGAGATTCATTTGAAACTCCTTCAAGGTTTTCATCAATTAAGTAAGTCTTTTTAACCATTCTTTTAAATTCTAGATTCATGTCTCTAGGATGATGTTGATAGAAGATGAATCATGAATGGGATTTGAGTATATATTGTTGTGACGAGTTGAGAGTGAAACATGAGTATATGATGGAGATGGGATTTATGCATGAAGGGATTATCTTAGTTGATTGTATGATGTTTTGAGGTTTAATGCATGTCTCCATGATCAAGTATGCTAGAGATTATACCATCTTTGATGAATATGATTTATATTCTTGTGTGATTATTAAAGCCATGATTATATTTATGCTAGTAAAGGTTAGATCATGCCTTAGTAAGTCTAGATCTATACTTATATGCATGATTTGGATGAGTTGATGAATTGAAGGATTGTATATGTTCATGATTGTGGCTAGCCATGGAAATGTGATCATGACCTAGTTGTCCCTAAGCTAATTTTTATTTCATGAATAAAATATTTCATAATATGATTTTGCTAGTAATTTCGAAAAAATCCTAGGAGGGGTAGATTTGGATTATTATATACAATAAGGATATTTTAGTCAAATAAATAATAGCTTTTGTAGATATTATATATGTAGATATTATATAATATATGTAGATATTATATAAAATAATGAAATCAACTAAAGCCTCTTATGGAAATAATCATAATTAGTGAAATATTTATTACTAAAATTTTAGTTATTATCTTTTAATCAAAACCTATTAAAAATTTATTTATTATTTTTCAAGTAAGACTCATTAAATTTATTTTCAACTAATTTTAGTTATCAATTATTTTCTAACAACTAAATTATTAATAAATCATTATTTTACCTAATACCACCTAGGACTCTTCATCAAATAAACTCTAAATTTTTCTTAGCAAGATTTAAACCATTAACCTATTAGTACTTATTTCCCAAAACCTTAATTATTTTAAATATCAAATTAGGCTTAACTTATAAACCTATTTATTTATTATTTGGCCTTAAAGCTTGGGACACTAGGATCATGGTAGTAGTGAGTTGAGTTGTTTTAAATTGAGAAAGTGGATTTTGGTTTGAGTTTGATTGTTGTTTGTATTTGCCCATGCGCGGTTAGGTCAACTGTTGAAGACCTTATATTATGAGCAAGAATCAGGTAAGCTCCTACATAAAACTTGTTTGTTGTAAAAGGTTTCTATGGCAAGCTAAACCCGAAGTTTGTAAACACTGATTTGGTAAAGGTAATTAGGGACTATTTCCTTTCTTATTTTAGTCAAACTAATTATTTGAAAAAAAACAAGCAATTTTATTGAAACACTAAACTTTTTCTAAAACTAATTTTGACAAAGACTTTGGAAACCTTTGATTGCCATTTTCAAGTAAAGCTATGTTTTACCAATTTTCTCCCAAGTAGGATGAACTACGTTAAGTACTCAATAAGGGTAGGCTAGTAGTACTAGTTTTGAAGGGCAAAAGTGAGTCTTCTGGCAGGAGGCCACCTGTAGAAGATGAACTCAACTTAGAGAAATGCCAGTACTACTTAGTCATGCCAGTCCAAGCTAGCAGTTTTCAGTCATGTGGACTATGTGTTGCCGGAGTGGACAACTGATTTTGTTTGGGTGTAGAGAAGGAGGAGAATCTTACCCGGTAGGCCGATCACCTACTTTTTGTTAGTCTGCACAAAGTGTGGTAGTCTAACCGGTAGTATACCCAACGTGTGGCATACTGACCATGTGGACATGGGGCCCAACGTGTGGTAACCCATGACTACCTTTTTTAATGGTTAATTTTATTGTACCTGTATGGTTGGAAAAGCCAAAACGCCACTCTTACTGTTGAACATCATTTATTGCATGTCCGTATTTCTTTTGTCAATCTGCACAAAGAGTGGCATTCTGACTGGTTATGGGGCCCAACGTGTAGTAATCCATGATCATTTCTTTTGTGTGGCTGATTTTATTGATTATGTATGGTTGAAAAAGCCAAAGCACCACTCTTACTTTTGACTAATGTGTATTGCTTGCCAGTATTTTTCTTATAAAGGTTTTATACTTTGCATTCACGAACTATTTCCACTGGACACTCAAAGCACACATGGACATAATGAGATTTCTGTCTCATCACCTTTTTTCCATGATTTCATGCCGTTCCTATTGTGGAGATGAGTAGCTAGTGTTATCTGCATTGGAAGAGAATGTTGTCATTTATTTTTATGTGTTGCTTTGGGGAGTTGAGAATGGATAATTTTACTTATGGATTTGTTTTGGGAATTCATGGATTTATTCTTGGGATGTAATAAATTTTAAGTTAAAGTATTATTTTTATTCCACTATTTTATTTGTATGACCTAGTTATAAAGACCCCGTGTCCTTTGGATGGGGTGACATCCCCGGCCCTGGCGGGCTTAGGTAGCGAGGTGTTACAGTACTTCACATCCATCAACAAAAAATAGGGTATCTGAACACTCAAATTGTTAGTATGCAAAGTCTGCATTATCTACTAAGTTATATAGTGAAGCTTCATTTTTGCATTCAAGTAGTGTTGGATCCCATAAATGTCGATAATCTACTACAAGAGCCACATGCCAATCTCCCATTAGTTTAGTGTCACGAACATAAAATACTTGAGTTGCCTGAGATGCCAAAATATAAGGCTCACTTTTATACCACTGGTTCTTCAAATTAATGCTTGTGAAGTACCCATCACAATGGACTCTTCTAGTCTCGAACCACTCACATTTGAACAACTCCATATGATAATTTTCACCATATGTTAACACCACAACAGAATTTAGTTTACCATAAAAGTCAACAACTACTCCATTATGCTCCCCTTCTACTTGAACACTAGAATTTTGGGTCTTCCGGCATCCATCACGCTCCTTATCTAAGAATTTCACTCCATTAACAATACACCCTACGTATTCCATTACTCGTAAATCGGGCCCATATGATAATGGATATTACTCATCATTTACCTCGAGAAATCATTGACTTTGTAGTAGTTCAATCTAGAGTTCCAAAAAATTAATCATTTGAACCATCAAAATCAAAATTTTAAAAGTGTTATACTTAGTATATACATGAGAGTGATAAAGACTTACTTTTTTCTTGAATAAGATAGCAAAAATATGCTTTTGTTACTCTATAACATTATGATGACCTTTACTCTTTTGCTCATTCTCATGTTCCCTTAAAATAGAGCATTAATAATTTTCATTATTTTGATTGAAAGGTAGTAAAAAGGGAGAATATATCCATTCGGATGATTGGATAGAAAACTTACACCAAATATGGTTCCACTTCTTCATAATTATTTAAAACATACCAATGAACGAGATCACACTCACCTTGTGTTAATCTAACATATCCAGGGGAGCCAAACATATGTACATTATCTAAGAAAATAGATAATCTAGTGCTTGATTCCTCTTCCTCATCACAATTACGAGATGTTCAATTAAATTTCGTTTCAACTCCATCAAGGTACATTGAACAAAATGTTAAACTATCAATGATTATATATGCCTCTGCAATTGACCCTTTATTAGTTACTGTCCCTTTGAGACTTCAAATGTATCTAATTCAAACAATAGGTCTATTAGTATTGAACATCAAACTAGTTTTATTACAAAAGTCTGAGGGATTGAATAAGAAATTAATTAACCTTTCAAATGGATACATCCACCTATCTTGGACTAGACTTCCTAACTTCGCTTCAAGAGGTAAGTGAATTGCCATATGGATCTTGATATCTAAAAATGCTGGAGGAAAAATCATTTCTAACTTGCAAAGTATGACAACAATGTTCTCTTGGAGCTTCTCAATAGTTTCTAACTTTAATGTTCTTGAACATAATTCTTAGAAGTATTTGCCCAACTCACACACTAGTGTGTACAACTATTTGTTCAAGAACCCCACACATTCCAATAGGAAGCATCTGTTGTAGAAGAACATGGTAATCGTGACTTTTTAACGCCGAAATACTACCATCTTTTAACATATTTGTTGCGTAACCATCTGGATATTTCACTACTTTCAATAACTCACATAACCTTGCCTCTCTTTTCGAGATAATGTATAACATGTTGGAGGCTTCACAACTTTACCATTGCTAAGCTGTAAGTGCAATTCATGTCTAATATTCATATCTACCAAGTCAAGACGAGCATTGTCAGTGTTTTTTGATTTTTTAGAGGTCACTAAAGTTCCTATTAGACTTTCCAAGAAATTTTTCTCCAAATGCATTGGGTCAGTGTTATGCCGTAACTTATGTGTAGCCTAATATGAAAATTTAAAGAATATACTCTTCTTAGACCAATTCCATTCCTTAGGGGTACGCTTTCTTTTCTTGTTACTTGGATTTTTTCCCTAATTTAACATTTTTCACCACCTCCAATTGTTCCAATAATTCAAATCCAAAGAGTTCTCTTGGTTTTGGTCTCAACTCATGTTTACCATTGAACTTGCTACCATTCTTGCATCATTTGTGATTTTGAGCTAGAAATCTACGATGACTTAAATAACCAATTTTACTTCTTAATTATTGAGAGCTTGTTTCATCATTGCAACGTGGGTAGGCTAACTTTCGTTTTGTAACCTAACCAAACAAGTCACAATAGGTAGGAAAATCACTCACAGTCTACATTAGAGCTGCATGCATTTGAAAGGACTTTTTTGTTACAGCATCAAAGGTTTGCATTCCAACACTCTACAAATCCATCAACTCTTCTATTAGAGGCTTAAGATACACATTAATATCTTTTCCAGGAGATTGCGGCAAAGGAATAAGTAGTGATAATTGAAAATGTGACTTCCTTTTAAACTCCCAAGTGGCATATTATATATTATTAATATAACGAGCCACATAATAAATTAAGTGTCATATTGTTGAAATCATTGAAACCATCACTTAACAATATAGGAAGAACATTATGAGAGTCATAAGAAAACCAAGGATAATTTTAATCAAACTCCCTCCAAGCTTTTCCATCCGCAGGATGCCTAAGAATCCTAGGTTCTTCACCATGCTTTTCCTTATGCCACCTCATAGTGTGAAGTAGCTTTCTAGACATGAACAGCTTTTGCAACCTAGGTGTAAGTGAAAAGCACTGGAGGATCTTATGGGTAATTCTTTTTCCTTTTCTTTCATCAATCTTATACATCTACTCTTGGCAGTCTTGGCATTTATCACATTTGTCATTCTCATTCCTAAAAAGAATATAGTCATTCTTACATGCATAGATCGATTCACAGCCTAAATCAATTTCTTTTAGAAACTACCTTACTTCATAATAAGAAGATGGAAGTAAATTACCATAAGGAAAATTATCCAATAATAGTTCAAGTAGCATGAAGAATGATTTATTACTCCATCGATTCAACCTTGATGTGCAATAATTTCACTATGAAAAGCAAAATTAAATATTTTTTGTATCCTAGATATAAGTTTTGGGCTGCATTCTTTAACAATAAACTAAATTGGTCCGATCAATCTCCTATGTTATCATGACTACTAAAGCATTGACTATCTATTTCCCCATTGAAGTCTTCATGCATGAAAGTCCCCATTTGAATATCTTCTAGGATTTCATGCATTTCATCATCAATATATTCGATGTCATTGTCAAATCCTGTATTACTATTGTCATCATCATCATCATCATCATCCCCCTCTTAACATAATTCCCTACCATGAAATCTCTAACAAATATAAGTACCATCCATTCCCTTATTTAACAAATGATTCTTGACAGTAGCTAAGCAATGCCATAACACATTTCTACATACTCTACATGGACACCAAACCCTTGTATTACAACCTTTCTTCTCTTTCACAAACTCTATAAATATGTCCACAACCTTGGTATATTGTTTGGACCATCTATCATCAACATTTATCCAACTATTATCCGTTTTGTTGTCTACAAGAGTGCTACTGCTATACACAGAAACAACAATTGGAGACTAGGGCATGACATCAATCATTGACATGGGTTGAGAAAGTTTAGAGTAAATTTTTATGGGAAGAAGATTCATAGCTCTTTTGTGGCAAGATAAGGCTCCATACCAATAGTTGATTAATATTGTTCTCTCACTATTTAATTATCACCCATATTTGAAGTCAAACGAGTTAACAACTTTCATAAACATGAACCGTCAAGTGCTAATCATTAAAAGACATAGAAGATTTTAGCATTTGATAATGATAAAAGTAATCACAAATAGCAAAACATTCAACAGATATGCCCGCTATTCAAGACGTAAAAAAGAGAAATTGGCATAGATTTTTGGGTCTATAAATAAAGAAGTTCCCTATTATATATGTACATTTTCTTTATTCAATTAATAAGAGTCTCTAGAGTGTTTTTGTAATTTCTAATTATGACATATAATCAAGCCCTATGACGCCTTACAATCCTTAGTGTGACTACTAGGTTTCTCCTTCTTCTCTTGGTGTGCACTATTATATTTCACCCTCTAAGAAAACTTTTAAAGCAATATATCAGACTGCACTTAATCTCAGAGGCTTGTTCTTTATGCGTGGATGTGCTTACAACCCATGAACAAAAGAACAGAAGGGTAAAGGGAATCTTCAGAAAAGAAATAGAGATCAACTGTTCATCTATTGTAGATCA
The DNA here is from genome assembly GCA_026120185.1 of Voacanga thouarsii. NCBI lineage: Eukaryota > Viridiplantae > Streptophyta > Magnoliopsida > Gentianales > Apocynaceae > Voacanga > Voacanga thouarsii. The sequence continues at coordinate 828 of JANUWF010001074.1, read as the reverse complement.
TTCACCTCTCAAAACTAGCTAGAAAATTACATTAAATTTTAGAAACTTTCAGGAAATAATTTTGAAAACGATATCATAGCACATGTGCTAATTTTAGAATGATGACCAAAACCAGATTAGTATAAACAAGTAAACAACATGATGTAAGCTTTCTATTGCATACAAAACTTCCAAAACAAGCAAAAGTACTATATTCTATGACTCAATGTGGAAAACAATATGATAACACATCCTTGTCATTTTTTAAATAAGTGAGACAATGCATTTGGACAACATGTAATCTACCATCTCTAGTATCACAAAGCAATAGAAAAATAGGGTCTCAAAGGCAATGTATTATGTTTTTATGCTTCTAGAGCAGGCCCAAATTTGATAAGAAGATCAAACCTATGAAAATAGCATGCATTATAGAGCTCCTACAAGTCAAATATAGGTACAGTTACCTTAATCAGTTACATTCATGACATTTAACAAGTATCAGCATACATAAATATATTCCCTAAGAGGAAAGTGACGGTGTATTCTTATAATTCCAATGCATTAATTAATGGGACTATGACTAAGTCAACAAAATTACTTTAAGGAAAGTTAAGAGCACAAAGCAATCCTCATTTTCAACTTGTTCATCAAATAAGCATAACTAGTATAAGCTTTGGTCAACTTGATTAAACTTATACAAACATCTTTATTTATTTATGTTCTATCAATGGATTATTTTGCTCAACCTTTACAAAAATCTACTAAGAAATGCTCTTGTTTCTGAAACAAACTAGTAACCTCCCATTTTCACAAAAGCTTGAACTATCCACATATCAATGAATGGTGAAA
>JANUWF010001072.1:0-40108 GCA_026120185.1 Voacanga thouarsii | reverse complement strand
GGTCATGAAGTTCTATCTTTCATGGATGGATCCTCTCGGGTATAACCAAATCAAAATGGCACCGGAAGATGAGGAGCTTATCGCTTTTCGTACTCCAAAAGGAATCTATTGTTACACGGTGATGCCTTTTGGTCTGAAGAATGTCTGGAGCCACATATCAAAGAGCGATGCAAAAGATCTTTGATGACATGCCACACAAGATCGTGGAATGCTATGTGGATGATTTGGTGGTCAAGTCACGCAAACGAGTTGATCATCTTCAAGATTTGAGAAAGACTTTTGAGCGACTCCGAAAATATCAATTGAAGATGAATCCTCTTAAATGTGCTTTTGGTGTCACCTCTGAAAAATTTTTGGGTTTCATCGTCCGTCATCGAGGTATCGAAATAGACCAAGCAAAGATCAATGCGATTATGAGGATGCCTGAGCTGAGAGATATCCATGAATTAAAGAGTTTACAAGGAAAGTTGGCCTACCTCCGAAGGTTCATCTCAAATCTTACCGGACGCTATCAACCGTTCAGTCGTCTAATGAAGAAGGGTGTACCATTTGAATGGGATGAAGCGTGCCAAAATGCTTTCAAATGCATCAAATCTTACTTAATGAAGCCTCCTGTGCTTGCTGCACCTATCCCAGATAAGCCATTGATTTTGTACATTACTGCGCAAGAACGCTCAGTGGGGGTATTACTTGCTCAAGAAAATGACAATGGCAAAGAAAATGCACTCTATTACTTAAGTCGGATGATGACACCAAATGAGTTGAATTATTCACCAATTGAAAATATTTGCCTGGCTTTGATATTTGCAATTCAAAATTTGAAGCACTATTTTCAAGCACATATTGTACGCCTTATTTCCAAGGCTAATCCTATAAAGTATGTCATGACAAAGCCTGTGCTATCTGATCGTCTGGCAAGGTGGTACCTTCAACTTCAACAATTCGATATTGTCTTCATCCAACAGAAAGCTGTCAAAGGACAAGTGCTGGCGGATTTCTTGGCTAATCATCCTATCCCTGCTGAGTAGGAACTAAGTGATGAGTTGCCTGATGAAGATGTCCTTGTCATTGAGATTCTCCTGCCATGGAGGATGTACTTTGATGGTGCGGCGTGTCGTGAAGGTGCTGGAGCTGGTGTGGTGTTCATTACTCCTGAAGGAGATGTACTACCATACTCTTTCACATTGACTAAAAGATGCTCAAATAATGTGGCTGAATACCAAGCCCTTATACTTGGATTAGAGTTGGTCGTTGATATGAAGCGATCGCATCTCGAAGTATATGGGGATTCCCAATTAATTGTTAATCAATTACTTGGTAAGTATGATGTTAAGAAACCTGAGTTGATCCCATATCATAATTATGCGAGACGACTTATGGGATATTTCGGTGATGTGACGATCGAGCATGTATTAAGAAGCAAAAATAAGCAAGCTGATGCGTTGGCAAAATTGGCTTCTACTTTATGTCTACATGATCGAGAAATTCAAATTCCTATATGTCAAACTTAGGTCATACAGCCTATTTTTGAAGATGAAGACGATGAAGGGCATGAAATCCATTTTGTCTTTGTCTATGAAATTAATGAAGAAGATTGGAGACAACCTTTTGTAAATTATCTAAAAAAATGGAAAGCTTCCGGATGATCCACGAAGATGGAGTGATATTCGCCGGCGTGCCACCCGCTTCTTTTTCTATAAGGATACGCTCTTTCGACGTTCGTTTGAAGGTGTCTTCTTGAGATATTTAGGTCAAGAAGAAGCTGTGCAAGCAATGGAAGAAGCTCATTCTGGCATATGTGGAGCCCATCAATCTGGTCCGAAGCTTCATTTTCGTATCAAGAGGATGGGATATTATTGGCCTACCATGGTGAAAGATTGTCTAGATTATGCTATAAGATGTCAAGCATGTTAATTCAACGCCAATTATCTACATCAACCGCTGGAGCCATTGCACCCGACAGTTGCTTCATGGCCATTTGATGCATGGGGATTGGATATTGTTGGACCATTACTAAAGTCTTCTACTGGGCATCTTTATATTTTGGCTGCAACGGATTACTTCTCTAAGTGGGCAGAAGTTGTAGCACTAAAAGAAGCAAAAAAGGAAAATGTCATTGATTTTATATGTGTAAACATTATTTATCGATATGGCATTCCACGATACATTATCGCAAATAACGGCAAGTCCTTCTGCAATAGTTTGATGGACAGGTTATGCGAGAAGTTTAAATTCAAGCAATACAAATCTTCTATGTACTATGCCCAGGCTAATGGACTTGCCGAAGCTTTCAATAAAACTTTATGCAATTTGTTGCAAAAAATTATTACTAAGTCAAAAAGGGATTGGCATATTCGTATTGGAGAGGCACTTTGGGCATATAGGACCACTTATCGTACTCCAACCCAAGCTACCCCATATGCGTTGGTATATGGTGTGGAAGCCGTCCTTCCACTAGAGCAACAAATTCCTTCCTTGAGGATCGCTATTCAAGAAGGTCTCACCAAGGAAGATAATGTCCGCCTCAGACTTGAAGAGTTAGAAGCACTGGATGAAAAGAGGTTAGAGGCACAACAAAGGTTAGAATACTACCAAGCTCGTGTTTCCAAAGCCTTTAACAAGAAAGTGCATCTTCGTTCCTTTTAAGTTGGTGATTTAGTTCTCGCTTTGAAAAGACCAATCATCGTTGGATATAAACCAAAGAAGTTGACATCAAAGTGGGATGGCCCATATGTTGTTCAAGAAGTCTACTCAAATGGATCTTACAAGATAGTCGCTGAAGATGGGTTGAGAATTGGACCGATCAACGGCAAATATTTGAAGTGATACTATGCATAGATGAAGGCTCCTCATGCAAGCTTAGCTTGCTCACGAGCTTAAACCGCAAGTTACTCCTGGCCCGCATGAGTTTAAAGCGTGTAAAGGCAACCACCAATAGTGTAGTATGTGGTTAAACTGCTGAAACACTCCATCAAGTCCAAGTTGGTAAAAATGGATACTCCTGGCCCGCATGAGTCAAAACTGTGAACGGCCCCTCCCAAACCATATCCATCCATTTTGAACTACGTTTGACTTGATTCTTAAGTTATTCTTAAGATACGTAGGCAGCTTAGAAGAAATTTCTAAGTTCAGTCACATCCTTTCATCATTCTAAGGAAGCAACCTTATTTTACAAGAAAGGAAAAAATACAATTGCTTAATGAACATATGAGGTGCTACGCAACATCAAGTAAAAAACTTGAAATTTTCCAAGTCTTGTTGCATTGCCACCAAATGTCCTCTTATATTCTTCAAGTTGGCTTCATCCTCTTCGTTTGCTTTAGGGGCGTTTTGAAGTGAAGCAACCTCTTCTTTGAGGGACAAGCGAGTGGACTCTACTTCTAAAAGTCTACCTGTTCTTTTCCTCAATAGCGAGTTAAATGTTTTTTATCCTCTTTCTTTAAGCGTTTGAGCTTCCTTTTGAGAGTAGTAATATTGGCTTTAACTCATTGTGAGTTGGCCTTACTTTCTTCAATTTGACTTGTGAGGTCACACTTTTTAGCCTCAACATCACCCAAGTGTTGGCTAGCGACAAAAAGCAATTTGGCATGAGACTCCTTTGAGGCTTTCTCCGAAGAGGTGGATCTAGCATCGTCAAATTCACGCGCTTTAGCAAAGAAAGAACTCAAGCGATTATCCAATGGTGACAAGTCAACAATAGGATCCTTGCTCAATTCTTTAAGGATATAGCAAGCTTGATCCTCAAGTGAAGAGATCTGCTCGATAGGCGTTTGTCGAATTCTTTGATAAAATTGCTGCCATACTTCCATGACAAACTTCTTTTTGCAACTTGACAGTAGGGACTCTCTCGGGAAGGTAGAGATGGCTGAACAATGTTGATGAGCTACTACCTTAGATGTCAAATCCTCATGTTGAGGGTAAGGGATGTCCTTGCAACCATCTTGCTTTGAGCAATGGGAATCATTGATTGAGCCTTGAGAATAAGCATCCTCATCAAGGGTTACAACATTGTCCACCTAATGAAGGAGAATAGCAAAGAGGTTGAGTCAAAAGAAGCGAGAAAAGAAGAAAAACAAAAAAGGGAAAACTAGTTTTACCTTGTCCTTGAAGGTCTCTTGATCCTTGGACTCTTGGTTCAAAGTTGTAGTTATCGCCTTCGTTCTCTTCCAACAACGGTCTCTACTACTAGAACTGGCTTCTTCAATTCGAGTCAACTCCTTTCGTTTTGAAGATGATGAAAGTTTCTCTATAACCAAGTCATGATCCAAAGAAGAATGTCTACCATGTCTTGAAGAATTTTCTAACTCCTTTGAAGCATTGAGAGTGGTAGTATCTTGATGAAGTTTCTTCTCGGAGTAAGGCAAATTATCTACTTTCTTAAATGCGAGGTTTTGGGAATTAAATATCGAAATGTGATCTTCAAGGAAGGTTCCATGCACTTGTTCCCACCATGCTTTATACTCCGGAGTATAGTGCTTCTTTATGCTATAAGGAGCTGCAGACTAACTCAAGATCGTGAGTGGGATAATTTTGCTCGTAAGGTTTTAATTGTCTTGATGCATAGGCTATAACCTTCTCATTCTGCATTAACACACAACCCAAACCGTTTTTTAACGCATCACTATAGATTACAAAACCTCCTGATCCAGATGGGAGTGTGAGTACAGGTGCGAACGTTAATCTTTTCTTCAACTCCTGAAAATTGGTCTCACATACTGAACTCCACTCGAACTTGGTCTTTTTTTGGGTAAGACGAGTTAACGGTCCTGAAATTTTTGAAAAATCCTTCACAAACTTTCGATAATACCCAGCTAACCCCAAGAAACTTCTCACTTCAGATGCATTAGTTGGTCTAGCCCAATTTGCAATGGCTTCTACTTTCTTAGGATCTACAGCTACTCCATTTTCAGATATAACATGACCCAAGAAAGCACACTCCTGAGCCAAAATTCATACTTGCTAAGTTTCACGTACAATTTCTCCTTCCGCAAGGTCTGCAAAACCACTTCCAAATGCTGCGCATGCTTTTCTTCGGACGATGAATATATCAAAATATTGTCAATAAATACCACTACAAACTTATCTAATCACTACTGGAAAATGGCCGATCACCCACGGCAAATTCTGTGGCTGATCGACCAAATTTCGTGGCTGATTGATCTCAGCCATGGAACAGCCACGGAAATTTTTTCGTGGCTAAAATCGTCGTGGCCGATTAATCGACCACTGAAATTATTTCCGTGAGTGATTAGCAAGGGAATATTTCGTGGTTGATTAATAAATTACGTAGTTGATTTAATAAATCATAATTAAATTTTATTTTAATTAAAAAAGTCATCACCACGGAAAATTTCCGTGGCTGATTTAATAAATAATAATTATTGAAAATTCGTGGTTCACAACCCACTTCGTGGACCAAGCACACTTGATTGTAACCTTCAAATTAATTGAAGAATGTTTTGAGTCCTTTGAGAGTTGAACCCATGACCTCCCATATGAGAAGTTGAGATTTAACCAATTGGGCTATGTCAAATTGCTTGGACATGTCTCTTTTTTTTTTTCATTTAAACCATTCCTAACATTCATTTTGTATTTTTTTTTTAAAATCTTTATACTATTACAAAATACAACAATTATATTCAATTTACTATGAAACCATATTATTCAATATAATAAATTATTTTGTATATTTATATAATTAAAAGTTTATATACTGTTAATTATTTTGTCGTTTTTATCAAATAATTTTTTCAAATACACACACACACACATACACACATATATAAAATATATACATGTATTAATATATGTGTGTATGTATGTATATATATATATGTATATATATATAATATATTTATTTATATAGATAAATATTTATAAATATTTTTAAAAATATATAAAATAAATATGAATTTTTATTTATATATAAATATTTATTTATATATATATTTATAAATATTTATATTTAAAAATATTTATATTTATATTTATATATAAAATATTTTTTTATGTATTTATATATAAATAGTTATATGTAAATAAATATTAATTTATATATAAATATTTTTAAATATTTATTTATAAATATATATTGATCAAAGATTTTCGTGGCTGATTTGTAGGAGATCAACCACGAAAAAAATCCGTGGCTGATTTGTGACTCGATCGACCACGGATCAACTACGAAATTTTTTTAAAAATTGATTATATATTGATAAAAGATTTTCGTAGTTGATTCAGTAGGTGAACAACTACGAAAATGTCCAGTAGTCGTTTAGTGATTGATTCACCCACGAATCGACCACAAAATCTTTTATCAATATATAATTAATATTTGATAAAAGCTTTTCGTGGTTGATTCGTGAGTGATTCGTGGGTGAATCAGCCACGAATCAGCCACGGATATTTTCGTGGCTGATCACCTACAAATCAGCCACAAAAAAATTTAAAAAATTTGATTATATATTGATAAAATATTTTCGTGGCTGATCAGCCACGGATCAGCCACGAAAATATTCGTGGCTGATTCGTGTCTGATTTACCCACGAATCAGCCACGACATTTTTTATCAAATATTGATTATATATTGAAAAAATATTTTCGTGGCTGATCACCTACGAATCAGCCACGAAAATCTTTTATCAATATATAATCAATTTTTTTAAAATTTTTGTAGCTGATCCGTGGCTGATCCGTGGGTGATCTCCTACGCCAGTTTCCGTGGCTGATTTCCGTGGCTGATTGCCTAGTTTCTAGTAGTGAATTGAGGCTTGAAGACCCGGTTCATCAAGTCTATAAATGTCGCTGGGGTATTAGTCATTTCGAATGGTATGACCAAAAACTCATAATGTCTATAACAAGTCCGGAAGGCACTTTTGGGTATATCTTCTGCCCTAATTCTTAACTGATGATATCCAGAACGCAAGTCAATCTTGGAAAACACACAAGCACCTTTCAGTTGGTCAAAGAGATCATCTATCCGGGGTAACGGGTACCGATTCTTGATGGTGATCTTATTAAGTTCGCGGTAGCCAATACAAAGTCTCATACTACCATCCTTTTTCTTCACAAACAAAACTGAAGCTCCCCATGAGGACACACTTGGGCGTATAAATCACATATCCAATAATTCTTACAGTTGTATCTTTAATTCTCGTAATTTAGCAGGTGTTATTCTGTATGGAGCCTTCAAGATCGGTTCCGCTCCTGGTATTAAAACAATCTCAAACTTTACTTCTCGCTCAGGGGGTAGTCCTGGTAATTCTTCCGGGAATACATCTGGAAAGTCACACACCATTGATATGTCTTCAAATGTTTGCCCTTTCTTCTGAGTATCCAATGTGTAAGCTAAGAAACCTTCACATCCTTTTTAAAGATCTCTTCCCTTTATAGCTGATATGATTGGTTTCAACTTGCTCGCCCACCTTTCCAAACCTCCCAGAAAATGGAATTCGTCTTTCTCTAGAATTGCAAAATTTACCTTCTTGCCCTTGTAGTCGATCATTACATAGTTGCGAGAAAGCCAATCCATTCTGAGAATCACATCAAAATCTACTATTGGAATTTGGATGAGACCAGCATCTAACACTTCATGTTCAATCTCTACCCTACATCCCCTCATCACAAGCTTAGAGACTAAAATTTTTCTACTAGGAATAGATACATGAAAAGGATCAACTAAAGAAGTACGGGTTAATTTTAGAGTTTTGGAAAAACGTTGAGATACAAAAGAATGGGTGGCATCACAATCAAAGAGCGTCAAAGTTGGTATAGAATTAATTAGTAGGGTACCTGTAACCACATCATCTGTAATCTCAACCTTCTGTTGAATTAGTGCAAAAACCCTAACATTCGGCTTCTTTTGCTCCGCTGGCCTCATGACCGGTTGAGTAGCAGGTCTTGATGCTTCCTGAGCCATCACCGGACACTCCCCAATACGATGCCCTATCTTTCCACACTTGAAACAAGCCCTAGTCTTCCATCTATATTCACCGGGATGTATACACTGACAAGTCTCACAAAGCTTCTTTTTATCATAAGAAGCTACTGTCGGAGTAGTTTTGGGTAGTAGATGCCTTTTTGCTGTTGGGGGTCCCATTGGTCTTGAACCTTGGCCCTGACTGAATATAGGTCTCGGTCTCTTCTTCTCCCTTTCAGCATCACATTTCTTAATCTCCGCCTCAATGTGAAGACACCTGGTATAGGATTCTTCATAGTTCTTTGAGGATATCAAGGATAACCGATCCTTAATTCTCCTTGCAATCCACTTTCAAACCGTTGTAGCTTAAGTGTTTTACTAGCCACGATCTCCGGTGCAAACTGTCCCAAGGCATTAAATCGTGATGCATAGTGAACCACATTCATCCGTTCTATCTGTACCAAATCAAAGAATTCATTCTGTTTTTGTAGCCTGATTGCCACAGGAAAGTAGTGATCGAGAAATACCTTTTTGAACACCCCCCAAGTCATAGATCTCTCACCTTGAGTATATGCTGATTTTGCCCCTCTCCACCATTGGTTTGCATCTCCAACTAGGAATGGAGGTATAATTTTTGGCTTGACATCATCATGTATCTCCAAAATCTCAAAATTTTCCTCTAACTCTTCCAATCACTTGCTCGCCTTTAACGGATCTGCAATTCCATCAAAAGTAGGCATCCCCGCCTTCTTAAGTCATTCATAATGTGCTTTAGGCCCCAATGTTAGTCTTTGTTGCCTCTGCTCCTGCTCTATCTGCAATCTCTATTATTCTTGCTGCACCCGTTGTTGATTTTGCATAACTTGTGCCATCATATTTAGAGTCACCATTAATTCAGATGACGTTGGCCTAGGCATAGCTGTTAGTATAACTTGCAGAGGAAGCCCGGTAGGTGGCATCGGCACATGCTGACTGGTTCCACCTGTCGGTTGACGTGGTATTCTTCGTCCCCATTCTGCTAGTGGCACGCTCATGTCATCCGATTCGCTATTAAGACCCTCACAATCGTTTCCATGCCTTCCCTCAGTGCTATCTATCTCGCACCCACAATAAGTAATTATGTGATAATTAATATCACCAGGATAAATAACTAAGTATTTAAATAAATAAATAGGTAGATAAAATAATTAAGGGATTTTTTTTAGTCAAATAAATAAATAAAACTACTAATAATAAACCATAATAGTTAGACATAAAACATCTAATATCCTATCCTATCTTAGGATTCGTAATAGATTAAATCATAACTTAATATTAAGGATCATGAACCTAATATATGCTTTGATACCACTAAATGTAACGCCTCGAATCCGAAACCCGAAATAGAACCCGAGTCCGTACCCAAAACATTACACGACAGCATCTCCAAGTAGACACTAAGCCTCCAACTCAAAGAAATCACTATAATTGAACTAATCACCTCCAAAGAAAAAGAATAAAAAACATACATCTTGAAATATAATTCCATGAATAAAATATAAAACCTTTAATACAACCAATGTCTTGCTCAACCTTAACTAAGGATTTATGCGAACAATACTGTCTAAACCTAAGTAAAAGTCATAATCAGTAAAAACTTTCAAAAATCCAATTAATCTAAAAGCGTAGTCTAATCCCATCCGTCTCCACAATTCTCTTCATATTCTTTATCAAAATTTGCGAAATGTTAAATGGAGTGAGTTACACTAGCCCAATAAGTAGTCCAAACATCTTCTTGGGAAAAAATATGTTACATATAATATCTTTCAATAAAACACATCGAATAATACCCAATAATTAGATGAACTAATTACACACACACACACACACACACACACACACACACACACACACACACACACACACATACATACATACATACATACATACATACATACATACATACATACATACATACATACATACATACATACATAAGACTTAGTCTAATATTAAATAAAATAAGCTACCACCTCAATAAAAATAATAACATAGAATAAAAGTATGATTTAATTGTAAAATAAATCTAATTAGTTAGTCTGATCGTTAAAACAAAATAAGTTGGACCTACAATTATACAAGAAAATAATATAAAAATAATTTAATTAAAAAAATGAATAATATCCATTGAAATGGCCATCAGCCTCCATCATTTGAAACAATGGTCCCCACTTCAAAACCCAAAATTCCACAGAACATGCTCTGCGGTCACGTCCAAAACAAAACAAATTTTGTATATTTTTTTTTTGTGTGTGGGGGACAACAGCCGTCCCCACACTAAGCAAATCCACCAAAAATACTCTTTGAACAGAGCATCACGCAACGACGCATTGAAGACATTTTTTTCCCTTCTTTTTAACATTACAAAATCAAAACCTACACATAAACAATCACACATATGCTCAGGGGCGGACCTACATAGAGGGTTGGCCCCCCCAAGAATTTTAAAGAAATTATATACATATGTATGTATAATTTATATTTAAAATTTAAAATAAATTGGCCCCTCCAAATATATAAAATTAATTTTACAATAATGTAATAGTAAAAAAATTATTAAATGTGAGATTTTATTGAAGGTGAAATGATATAATTAAGAATGTAATTTGATTATTTTCATTATGTGGTACGAATTCTTAATTTTGAAAAGTTATTTACTATATTTGAATTGTGTTAATGGATAATTAAGATAATGAAGTTTAAAATTTATATATATATTATGAAGTAACCGTTGTTCTTAGTTTTTCAATTTTCACAATTACAATGAAACAATTTTTTTCAATTATGAATATGGTAAAAATCAAGCCTCGAAGTAAGATGGAAAACGATTTTTTTTCCAGATTTTTTAATAGTATATATTAAAACAATTTTTAAAAAAATTTGATGAGGAAGACATCGATTGCCCCCCCCCCAATGAGTTAGTCCTAGGTCCGCCCCTACGTATACTCATGAATTTCAAATTAGGAAGAGGATTACTGATATCAATCCTGACTATTTATCCCGTCAGGGAGGCTAAACTTATATTTCTTATTGATTGAGAGGATTTCAGTCACACAAACAAATTTTAGAACATGTTCTTCCTCTCATTCTTTAATCTTATGAGCCATTAAACACATATCACACATAGCCACATGATACTATGATTCAAAATCAGAATAATATAACCAAACTCAATTCTTAAATTTTATACAGAAAATACAAATTGTAGAATATTTCAAAAAACAGAAGATGCCTGGAACTACTTACCTCAGAAGTCAGACTAATATCTCCAATCCCAGCTAATCACTCCACACAATCGCTCCCTAATATCAAACCACACATTACTAATATCAATCTAAAGAACTAAAACCCCATGAATCAATTAACCTTATTATCTAGAATTCCAGAAATAAAGAGGAAGAGAACCTCCTAATATTTACTCCTCAACCTCTAACTAAATTAATAGTTAAAGCCAATAGAACTCACATTCACGGTTGAAGCAAGTCAGAGTTTTCTTCCCTAGAGTCTGAAACCCTTGAATGATCGCTTTGGGCAATTGATTATAAAACCAAATAACGTCGTTTAGGTTAAGACGTAGGTTTAATTTTCAAAAATACTAAATAACAAACACATCCCTCAATTTAATTAAATCTCTCATGACTCCTAAAACCTATGGGCTATCTCATGGGTCATAATAAAAAAAAAATCACTTTATGATTCGGTTAAAATACAAGACCCATAATCAATTGGGTTAGTTATTTACATAAATTTTGTTGGTTCTTCCCATGCTTTCGAATCTTTGTGGATAGCCCGAACATCCAGCAACAATATTGTACCCCGAGGAACGTTGAATTCACCTACGGTGCACTCTTCAAAGGATAAATGAGGCAGAAGGATTGGTGCGGCAGGAAAAAGCCGTAGTGTCTCATTGATCACACAACGTAAGTACGGTAATTTGGAAAGATCTGAATCTTCAATCAAATGTCCCGATGCAACATGAAGATCAATCTCATTTCTTACCCTCTCTATGACTTCTGGATGATTTAACGATAGGGACATTGCCCATTGCATGGTTGATGTTGTAGTGTCTGGCCCAGCTGTGAATACATCCTAAAGAAAATTTTTAACAAATAAGAAAAACAGAGTAAAAAACTAATAATTCCTTTGTCATAGCATGTGAAATTCAATTGTGAGACTGTAAGCCTCAACAATTAATGAAGCTTGGGCCTGGGTGGTTCCAGTGTACCCGGCCACACTTGGACTCCCTCACATTGGTTTGTAAACATTTATGAAATGGTAACCTAAATTCATTGAAGAATGAAATTTAATAATTATATGTAATATGAAGAGAAATTAATTAGGGTGCAAGCAAACGTAGAATAGAAGCTGTAAATAGAACATCTTACTACTAGAATTCCCTTGAGTGCATCGTCTGTGTAGTACTGAGGTTCAGCTTCCTGTAGTGACAACAATGATTGGATTATGGTCATACTTTGGTTGGCAAAGCTTGAGCCAGCTTCATTTCTTCGACTCTCATCGAGTAGATGTTGCAGGTATTTATCCATTTCTCTGGAGTAGTGCTTGACCTGTTTCTCAAATCCCTCAAAACCAATCCATCTCAAGAATGGAATAAAATCACAAGAGTGTACGGGTATTGTTGAGAAAATGGAACCGGATAGAGCTGGACCGCAGCTAAGAATGTGAGAAAAAAATAAAGATAAAAAATACTGAACACACAAATTTACGTCGAAAACCCCCAAACCAATTAGGGTAAAAACCATAGGTAAGGATAAAAGAATCTCACTATGAAAAATAATAGAAATTACAACATCTCTATTTATAAAAGAGAAATACTTAAAATATCTCTCTTTATAATAGGAGAAAATAATATCACTCTAACTTTCTAATATTTTCTCAACCTCTCTCACTATTCTTTTCTCTCAAATGCTTCTCAAATGAAATCATTGTCCTAGCCATCGGTCCATTGTTGATGCTTCTGCGATTTTTATTACAAATGCCTCTGACACATTAATTTTTTCTTCTTGAAAAAAAAAAACCATTCATGGAAGAAAAAATAACAAGGATTAATTTCAGTGAACGCCCTGTACTTTTGTTTGACACAATTGGGTACCCAGCATTTGACAAAATCCTAAATTGAGTATTCAATTGTCAAAATTAAAAGTTTAGATACTTAATGTTAAAATTAAAAGTTTGGGTATTCGATTGTCAATATATAAAAATATGGAAGAGTTACTTAAATTAATCCCAAACTATTATTGGTATCATTAGAAAAGCATCTCTTAAATCTACTGGAATTAATTAAATAAAAATTCTCCATTTATTTTTATTGTATCCCAACAATTGAAGGGAATACTAAGTACTCACATAGTATATGTCGGTGAAATAAAAATTAAATTTAAGTACGTTTTTTTTATTTATATAATTCGATTTCATTCACACACACAACAATGTCCGTTAATTAGATAAGAATTTCTTTTTCTATACTTACTTTCAATTAATATCGCTATCAATCCTTTTGCATTGTAAACTGATTGTTTTAATAATAACTAATTAATAGATATTTAATTTTTACTAATTATTTTTTTCCTCTAATATGTATTTTTTAATAGTTTTTTTTTTTTGTATTTGTTGAAGCCATACTCCTTAATACTTTAATATATCACATGAAATATATAATTTTAATAACAAATAAATCAAAAAATTTAAATCAAATTATAAAATATTTCTAGAAATTTTACAACGTATGAAGGAGAGAGAAGGAGAATTTTTTTTATATATGATAAATATATGAATTTTTAGTGTTGTATTTAGTTAGAAAAGTAAGAGGATACTATTGTTTAATGTAAAATTTAAAAGTATAGTTAATTTCACTAACTCTCTCGTACTTTTGTATATTTGATAATTATGTATTTTAATTTTTAATCTTGATAATTGAGTACCTAATTGAAGATTTTGTCAAATGTTGGGTACCCAATTGTTAAAACTGAAAGTTGAAATACCCAAATGTCAAACATATAAAAATATAGGAAGTTTACTGAAATTAACCCAAATAACTAAGTTCATTACACTCATAATAGCTTTCAAATCCCACTTATAATACGCGAAAGATAGATATTTCAAAAATAAAAGTAAACAAAGTTAGATGGAGTAATAGTAGAAAAACAAAATACCATAACTCTAAAACCTCTAATTGGATACAAGTAAAATAAAACAAAACTACAATTATTTCCTTTACTGTATTTCTAACTCCATCTTTAAACCACACTAATAAGAGAAGTTCAATTTTATCTCATTTTTTAAGAGGCAACGATTTAAAAACTATGAATATATCAAAGGCTTTATAAATAGTATAAAAGAAACTGTGAAATTATTTTGAGATGAATTTATTTGAATATAATAAAAATTATTAAATATGTGAAGTTAGGGTGAAATTTACGTAGAAATAAATATAAAGTATTATATATTATAAATATATGATGGTTCTCTAAAAATAAAAATTATTTAAGTTAAAATAAAATTTTGAATTGGGAAGAATCTCAATCTACTTACACCCACTTATTGGAAATTCCTCTACCACAACTTTTTTCTTCTAAATGAAAAATCATTCGCGGAAGCAAAAATGACTTGGGCCATTACAATCAAAAGAATTTTCAAATTTCTCTTTTAATACTAGAAACATAGATATTTAGAAAAATAAGAATACAAAAAGTTATATAGAGTAACACTAAAAAAAAAAAAAAATCAAAACTACAAAACTTCTCATTGGATACAAGTGTAAGTAAAATAAAGCAAGAACACAATTACCTTCTATACAATGTTTTTAACTCTATCTTTAAATTATATCCGTAAGATATATTTAACTTTATTTCGTTTCTTAAAAGGTAACAATTTAAAAGACTATAGACATATTAACGGTTCTAAAAGTCATCTAGATAGAAGATAAAAGGTTGAAGAGAGACCGAAGTCAAGTCAAATAAATAAATATTTTTAAGAAAAAGAGAAATTGGAAATAGATGTATAAAAATTTGAAATAAATCGTGTTGTTGAAATTCATTAATAAAGAAGATCATTATAATTTAAAGATAAATTTAGAGTATAAATAGATAGACACTGAATTGAGATGAATTTATTTGAATATAATAAAAAATTATTAAATATGTAAGGTAAAAATAAAGATTAAATAAAATTTTAAAAAATATAATATATTATGAGTATATGATCGTTAAGAAAATTATTTTGAATTAAAATTAAAATTTAAATTGAGAAGAAAAACTTCTCAGTGCATCTTTATTAAAAGATGTAAATCCAGTCAACACATGAACTCTGTCCAAAGATGCCTTGGAATAGTGGAATTCTTAAAGAGATAAATTTAAAAATATGCCACTTGGAAATTGTTTATTACTCATATTTGCATTACTTGTCCCAACTCTAGCCATGGTCATCATTTATAATACAGTAATATATTAGTAATAGGTTGGACTTTACTACTGATGAAAAAGAGGACAACCACTTTTCTGTCTCTTCCCCAGATTAAGATTTTTTTTTTTTTTTTTTGAGATCACTCAATTTTGAAAAATTTATTTAAAAAGAAGCCCATCTTACGAAATTTCCGCTTAATTTTGAGCCACGCCAGTCATGGTGATGTAAATTGGATAGTGTAGCCATGTCATGTCGGTCGATTTGGCATGTCGGGCTGTGTTGGAATGAGATTGTGAGTTGAATCGGCCACATTGTAACGGGTCGGTTTCCAATTCAGTCTTTGGGTGCTAACCTTTCACAAGCTTACCTGTGAGAACTGTTATATAATGGTTCATCAATTTTTTTTTTTTATTTTGACCCCCAACGGTCAAAATAGATATATTTTTTTTACATTTTAATCTCCAAACGGTCAAATAAATTTTTTTATTTATATTTTGACCTCCAACGACTATATTCTACATCTAACCTCCAAAATTCTATAAATATTTCCTATTTATCCAAAAACTCACCAAACACTATTTAACTCTCTCCAACTCTCCCCAATTCTCTCCAACTCTTTTATTTTCATTCTGCTTTCTCTCATAATCATCAAATCTCTTTATTTCCTTTACAAAAATATTAGAATAGAATTTATTTTTTATATATTTTTTCAATTCTTCAAGCAAAATCTTCATATTTTAGAAGATTATTGAGTGACAGAATAGTGGATAGTTCAAGTCTTGAAGAAGATAAGAAGTAAAGCTCCACAAAGTGTTATTATTCTTGGCCATCAACTAGTTAGTGTAGCAATGACATGTCAGTTGGTTTGATATGCTGATTTGAGATAGTGAGTCGAACTGGCTGCACTGTAACGAGTCGGTCTCCAGTCCAGTCCTGAGGTGCTGCCCTATCACGGGCCGACCTGTCTTGGAAAGTTGTTACATAACAGCTCTCCAACCTTTTTTTTTTCATTTTGAACTCCTCAACGATCAAAGTAGTTTTTTTTTTTTTTTTTTTTTACATTTTGATCCCCAAACGGTTAAATAAACTTTTTCATTTGTAAGTGGCCCCCCTAACGGCTATATTCTCCCTCCTAACCCCAAAAATTCTATAAATACCCCACAATTCATCCAAAATTTTACTGAACACTCTCTAACTCTCTCAAACTCTCTCTAATTCTCTCTAACTCTCTTATTTTCATTCATTTTTCTCTCATAATCTTCAAATCTCTTCATTTTCTTTACAAAAAGTGTTAGATAGAATTTATTTTTTGTATTTTTTTTAATTCTTCAAGCAAAGTTTTCTTATTTTAAAAGATTATTGAGTGGCAGAATATTGGATAGTCCAAGTCTTGAAGAAGACAAGAAGTAAAACTCCACAAAATATTATTGTTCTTAACCATCAACTAGTTAGTATTTCTTAATTATATATTCTTATTTTTTAGCTTTATTAATTACTTATTTATTTAATATTTAAATTAATTTACAAGTTATTTATATTTTTCAATTCTCTTATTTCATTATTTGTTAATATTTTATTTCATTTTATTTGAACTTTTATTTGAATTTTAATTGATTGTTTTCATTTAGAAATAATAGATCCAAATCAATATTATCATTTTTATTCATCACAATCATCTGTACATTTTGATTTCAACATAGATTCAACCTTAAATTTAATAAATAATGAAATATGTAATGAAAATGAAGGCCTTAGTAGGCCTAACGTTAGTGTTTCACAATCACAACCACCTCCAACTATTAATCCCGATAAATTTAATATGGGTCAGGAAAATGGTAAAACTTCGGAAGTTATAGTTAAAGAAAAAATATCTATGATTTGGAATCTATTTAAAAATAATAATGATAATGATATGGTAACATATTAAATTTATAAAGCGGTATATGCACATAAAAAGAGAGGAGGGATATGAACGTTAGTTAGACATATAAAAATGTCACATAATGATTTGTTAGAAAATCTACTTAAACAAAAACAAATTTATACTACATTGAGTCAAATTATAAATAATTTTCAATACGATCATAAAAAAAAAATAGAAGTGAATTTGCTAAAATAGTTGTTCAAACTAAATTACCTTTTAATTCTGTAAAAAATTCACATTATAAATAATACATATAATATAATTGCCAACCTATATGAAAAAAGATTCCAAAAATAACATTTAAAACTAATATAATAAAGATAGATAAAGAAATAAAAGAGTGTTGTATTGCTGTTTTTTTTTTCTTGAAATTAGAAATTTGTCCTTATTTGTAATGATTGGATTACAATTAATAATGAGTCTTATTTGAGTATTACATGTTCTTAAATATATCATAATTAGTTAGTAAAAAAAATTATTTATTTTTAATTATTGAAATATCTTCATGGAATTAGGGTCGACCATGTTAGGCCCAAGATTTTTGGCCCTAAACATCTCTGAACTGGCCTGTCTATGCGTGAGATCGGCCCGCATGACCGATAGATCGTCCCGAGACTTGCCCGATACGGCCTAACACCGTGCGGGTTGGCCCATGCCAACGCTAGGATAGTGTCTGTTCTGGCGGGGGAAGCAATAATTTTTTCAAATTTACACGTCACGATGCAATGCTAATAGTCATCTAGCTTTCCTACTCACTTTCCCTGATTGGTCGATTAAAGAAAATTATAACTTTTGTATTTCCTGTATCCCTATTTATCTATTACAATCGAAAAATTTTAATATCATTTTTTATCTGTTACATTAAAAAAATTTAAATGCTATTAATATTAATTTTACCACTATACCCTTATATTAAATAATTTTGAAAAATGAAAGTGTAATAATTTTAGAGAGAGAGTTGAACAAACAAAATAAGAAAATAGTTATAGAGAATATTAAATCTAATAGTATTTTTGGAATGTATAAATAAAGTCATATAAATTTAAGATATTAACTAATTTTTCTTAAACTATATGAAGTAAGTAATTATAAATAGAGATAGATGGAGTATTTGGAATAAAAATTATAAAAGGTCTGCCACTGACGCCCGAGGTCTACAATATGCCTCCAGAGGTTCGGCTTTTGGCATAACCACTCCCGATCCTTCCTCTAAGTGCACTAGTTCAGACCCAGTCCTTTCCCAGTCGAAACATTGAACGAGTGTAGCTAGTGCCAGCGCAATAGTTCGAATAGCCATAACAGAGCCTGGACAAGACCTTCTCCCAACTCCAAAGGGAAGAAATTTGAATACTTCATTTTCCTTTTCGATTCCTTCAAACCTTTCAGGCTTAAACTTGGTTGGTTCTTCCCACACATTAGGGTCTCTATGTATAGCGTAGGCATTCACCATCAATGTCGTCCCACTTGGAATGTGGTATCCTGCGACACTGCAATCTTTGGAGGACAAACGAGGCAGAAGAGTTGGTGCAACAGGAAACATTCTTAGCCCTTCTTTTATCACGCAATGCAGATAAGTCAATTTTGACAAATCTGTGTCTGCAACCAAACGACCCGATGATGTAATCTGGAGATCAATTTCTTTTCTAAGTTTTCCCATCACCTCTGGATGATTCAACAAAAGGGACATTGTCCACTCCATGCTTTTTGCTGAAGTATCTGTTCCGGCAGTGATAGGCAGCTGAAAAAATATTTTGAAAAGAAGATCACTCATAAAGGAAAATAAATTAAATTTTAATTAATATCCATTCAGACTAATAATCAATCAAATTGGAGAGAGTTTATCTCGACTTGTCTTAGATTGTGTCTAATTCTTAGGCTTGAGCTCAAGCCGATTTATTAACAGCCCTATCAAACACTAGGGATCGTTGTGCAATATAATTTGGATGTTTTGAATTTGCCTAAACAAATGATCAAAACAGGCATACTTACCGATATGATTCCTTTAATAATATCATTTGTGTAGTACTCAGGTTCAGTTTCTTGTAGCGACAGTAATATTTGGATAAGAGTCTCACTTTGCTTGGTTGAGCTTGAATCGCCATCATCTCTCGACTCTCTTTGACTTTCATCAATCAGATTTTGCAGGGCGTTATCAAGCTTTCTGCGGAAATCCTCAATCTTCTTCTTAAATCCGCCGTAGTCAATCCACTTTAATATTGGAATAAAATCAGCAAGGCCCGTCGGCACATCTGCATCAAATATATCATAAGGCCCGGACCATCGTTTCCCAGCTACCATCTTCATTATCGTATTGAATACGAATTCCGTGAACAAAGAATTCAGGTTTATTCTGCCGCTGGAACTTGACAACAGTTTTTGTACAATAAAACGTATTTCTTCTTCTCGAATAGCAGAGGAATGGCTGACGGCGGTGGATGAAAACATTTTTACAGTGGTGACGCGCCTAAGATTTCGCCAGTGATCTCCATATGGGGCAAATCCCATAGAAGTGTAGTTATACGAAAGGCAGTCCATTGAAATGAACCTTGGCCTGTTTGCAAAGATGACATCATTCTTTGTGAAGCACTCCTCTGCAATGAATGGAGAGGACACGACGAGAGTTGGTCGGTTTCCCATACGGAGATAAATTATGGGGCCATACTTGGTGAACAGTTGTTGAAGGACTCTGTGTGTTGGACCTTTTAGGAGGTGAAGATGGCCTAAAATTGGCAGAGCCGGAGGGGTTGGCGGGAGTTTGGTTTGCTGTTTTCTGAAACTTCTTTGAATGAAGAAAATGCAGAAAATCAGTAGCAGAGTGCACCAAAGGACCTCCGAGCTGGAGGACTCAAGAAGGCCACTGGTTGAAGCTTTGTTCGACATTTAGGGTTGGTTTGGGAGTCACTGTTTGGAGAGAAAAGAAAGGATTTCAGTGAAGTGGAGCAGCCTTCCTAAATGTATCTTATTGTTGCATTTAGATAGTTGAAATCCGTCAAAGAAAGAAGATCATTACGATTTAAAAGCAAAATTAAAAAAGATTTATAAAAAAAAATGAAATTTCCACCAGACTTGAGCTCTGACTTCTTCAATCGAAAGATGCCGCGAGGGAGTGTAATTTTTATAGTGAGAAATTTAAAAATCTGCCCCCGCAATTTGTTTATTACCATACTTTGGCATTATATATCTCCGGCATTATTTAAGGACGCAAGTAAGAAGTTTATTATATTATGATTGTTAAAATTTTAAAATAAAATAAAAACTATTCTAAAAAATTTTAGATCTATAGCATATTGTCATTGTCGTCATTATTTTGGTTTGGAAGTTTAAACAGTGAGAGCCGTAGCCTATTTAATTGTGGCAATTTTATTTAAAAAAAAACTGAAATTGGCAGGTTAAAAAAATTAGAAGAGCAATCACGAATCAACTCATTAGACGGGCCCAGAGAGTCCCCAGAAGTTCAAGGCAACTGTGTGGTGGGGTCAGGATTAGTTGGTGAGTTTAGGATAGAAAAGAAAAGGAGGGAAATTTTAAATTTGGCGATAAAAGAAGAGAAAAGAAGGGAAGTAATATATATCTAATGTTGTTTGAGAGTTTAGAAAAGAAAAAAAATAGTTATTTTTTTCATTTGGGAGTTTAGAGAAAAAAGAAATGATTAGAATTAATTTACTAAAATATCTTTGAGAGTTTAGGAGGCAATGTCGTTATAACTTGAGGAAATGATGGGTATTTAAAATTATAATTTGTTCTTAAAAAAGATAATTTTATCATTTAAAAAAATAACTTAAACTCACCTTACTTTCTATGTGTTTCTCTCCAATTTAGAGAGAGAATTTTGACTGCAGGAGTGATCTGAGATTACTCTATTTCTCTTCCTTTCTTTCTATAGAAAATCTGTCAAACAATAGAAGACAATTCACTTCTTCCTTGTTTTTTTAAATTCCCAAACTAGGCCATAGAGCGAGGCTGGGGGAGCAAGTCAAATGCTGCAGCTCAAAGTCAGACAAAATGAGGCGGTAGGCGCTGACAGGCACCGCTATTTTTTTAAAACATATATATAGTGTAGAAAGGTACAATACATTAATGTATTAGTCTATAGTGGATCGGATCCATCCAAATATTTTCCGATTTCCTGTACGGAGGTAAACTATAGGGCCATACTTAGTGAACAGATGTTGAAGGGCTTTGTGTGTTGGACCTTATAGGAGGTGGAGATGGCCTAAAATTGGTTGAGCCGCTGGACTGCGTGGGAGTTTGGTTTGCTGTTTTTTGAAACTTCTTTGAATGGAGAAAATGCAGAAAATCAGTAGCAGAGTGCACCAAAGGACCTCCATGCTGGAGAACTGAAGAAGGCCACTGGTTGACGCCTAATACGACATCTGGTGTACTACCCTTGGCATTCATGTATAACATTTTTTTGTTTTTGGACAAATAATTGAGAAAGCGATCCGACTATGGATTACGACTGGAGCCATTCCAGAAAGCTTATCGGTTCATATTTGTCTGTTTCCTTCTCTGGTGGAGCATGCTTCCATTGAATTATACGGCTGCTAATTACAGGATAAACTACTTAATCCCGTGATAAGGTAGGGTTCATTATTATTTCTAAAACGTTTTACGACCTTTTTTGTTTCTTTTAATATAATTTGGATTGGAGAAACATAATAAGCAATCAAATAAAACTTGATAACTGTTATAAAATTAGGGTAGTGTTAGAATAAAATCTACACACTACACACTAAGAAAATTCTAACTATTCTTTGCACAAGAATTTCTCTTCAAACTTCTCTCTTTCTTTCTCTCACAATTCTTTCTCTAATATTTCTTTCACTAATCTTTCTTTCACAAAATGATGGTGTATTACAAGCTTAGAGAATAGCTCTATTTATAGAGCTCTAATTAGTGAAATACATCATGGCATACATCATCTTCAACTAATCTCAATTAATGGTGTCTCCACTAAATGGTGGACATCCATAAAAATCTTCTAATAATTCACATAAATCCATAATTAGTGGAGCCTCCACTAATTAATGGAGATTCCAATAATTCATAACAATAACCTAATTGTATCTTTGCCTTATGTTTAGATAACTTGGGGAGGATTTTACCAAACTTGCAAACCCTCCCATAAAATGCAATCTAAATCCTCAAATGTTGCTGAACTTGTGGTGACACTACAACAAAAGTCTCTCTTAGCTACAATTTTTTAACGTCATTAATTAAAAATGTCCCTATAATAATGAATTCCCGACGTTTAGAATCAAATGTCAACAAATAAAAAATTATAGCGTCATTTTTAATTAAAGTGTCGGTATTTTATTTATTTTTACGACATTAATGAAAATACGTCGTAATATTTAAAAAATATATATTCTAACTATATTTTTTTTACATCATTAATTAAAAGTGTCACAATAATAATGATATTTCCGACATTTAAAATAAAATATCGACAAATAAAAAATATAGCATCATTTTTTAATTAATGTGTCGGTATTTTATATATTTTTCTGACATTAATCAAAATGCGTCGTAATATTTGGAAAAAAAATCTATTCTAGGTACACTTTTTTTCATCATTAATTAAAAGTATCCCTATAATAATTTTATTCTCGACGTTTAGAATAAAATGTCGACAAATAAAAACTATAGCGTCATTTTTTAATTAAACTATTAGAATTTTATATATGTTTCTCGACGTTAATGAAAACGTGTCATAATATAAAAAAAAATCTATTCTAACTACACTTTTTTTTTACGTCATTAATTAAAAGTGTGCCTATAATAATGATATTCCCGACATTTAGAATAAAATGTCAACAAATAAAAAATATAGCCGACATTAAAATTTAAAATAAATTAAAATTAAAATTAAATTAAAATATAGCCGACATTAAAATTAATTGTCCTTATTTAAAAGGGATTTGTTGGCCGGCATTAATTAAAAACATCAGTATAAGATAAATATTCTCGACATTTAATATAAACTATTGATAATTAAAAATGTTGCGACATATAATAAAAGTGTCGACATATTCTATATATACCCGATATTTGGAAAAAAGTGTCGAAATATAAAAATATTATCTATATTTTTTTTTGAAAGAGTAATAACATGTATACTAATTAAATTTAAAATTTATAAAGTGTCTCATTTAAAATTTTAACAACATTTTTAATATAATTATCATAATTTTTTAAAAATCCACAATAACCACAAGTGTCTCCAAATAAAGATTGAAGAAAACTGCCCCATCTCCCTTTCTCATGCCCCTATCACCACCGTTGACCCATCAGTACTCCTTTGAACGGCCATCGTAGCTGCCGTAGAAGTACAGACGGCGTCGTTACCACCGCCGCCGACCCAGCACCGCGAACCATCACTACTCCTTTGCAACGCCATCGCACCTGTCGTAGAAGTAAAACCACCATCGTTACCACCGCCATCAGTATTGGAATCGACAGGCTGTTGACCCATCACTGTTGGGTGTTGCTCAAGCGGGCTGCTGGAATTTGGTAGTGTAGCGGTGAATACGAAATCAGGTTATATTCCTTTTTCTGATTTGAGCTTTTTGTGTTTTTGATTATGATAGATAATGTGCCAGTGAGGATTCTGATAGATAATGTGCTAGAGGGTATATACTATAACTGCACGCTCTGATCCTATCTGGGTTCGAATGTTTCTTGGATAATTTCCTTTCGTCAAGCTTAAGTTCACATCTTACCCTGTCTCTACATGTTGAGGATTCTAGCTTAAGAATACAGAGTTTTATCAATTGCTTAGTTTAATTGGTTTGTACAAGGTCTTAAAGTAAGAGTCTGTAGGGGTTTCCATTTTTCTTGATTTGGTTGAGATTTGAAATTTCAGCTCAGTTGAGCTTGTTCGGTTTGCCTTAAATTGAAGTGGGATTGCTGGGTTTTAGAAATTGTGGAGGTCGGCTAGGTAGGTTCGGGTTAGGGTCGGGGTGCAGGTGGGGGTGATGAAATGGAGAAAATGCAACAGTTTTGCACACTTGCTATTAATTCTGTGCAGGCACTTGGGAGGGGGTTTGATGTGAATTTTGATACCAGGTTACTCTACTGCAAGGGAGTTACTGGTTCTAGGTCAAAACTTTGTTATTTTCTATGAAATGGAACACAACTATAATGTTTTCTATGTTTGCCTATCTTTGACATGTATTTTACCTTGTTTGTATGATGTTGTTGATATTAAATGAGTAGTCATAAAGCTAAGTAACTTAGTATTGGGAATATTAAGACAGTTTGTAGTAACTTAGTCTAATACCTGAATGACTCAGTTCCTACTGGTTTAAATTCATTATAGTCCTTTGCCACGCAAAAGTATTGCTCTGTTTGCTCTTCTTGACTTCTTTTTATGATCAAGTTAACTTTTTTAATTGATTTCTTTGGTGAAATTTAAAGATGATATGGTTGAATTAGCTTGATGAAACTGTTGTTTAGCTGTTATGTTTGATCTTCCAAATGCTTGTACTTGTTGAAGACTGGAGAAAGTTGATTTATGATGGTGGCTAATTGTTTAGTTCCAGAAACAAGGGGAGCACCACTGACCCAGTGGAAACCCGTCTTCACCTGAGACAATCAAAGGAATGCTTGTCCTAGGAACAAGGTGGCTAATTGTTATGTCTCTTGAATCTTAGTTTTATTTAATACAAAGTAGGGTGCTAAAAATTGAAGTAAATGCTGAGATTTAAAATTGACCCACCTTACAGGATTCAATTCAGATATCTTTACATTTTGGGCCATGAGCTTTTGTGTCCTGTGACTACACCGATATTTGCGTGTTATGATGGTCAACAGTTTAGTCTATCTCATGTGCCATTTTCTAGACGTTCTCTCTTTATGCATCTCACAACGAGGAAAAATCGTCATTTGCGACGGCCAAAAACCGTCGCAAAACCGTCATTGACCGTTTTTGCGACGGTTTTGCGACGGTTTTGGCCGTCGCACAAACGACGTCGCAATTTGCGACGGCCATGGAAAACCGTCGCAAATTGTGACGGTTTTGCGAGGCAAAAAAAATTCGTTGCTATTTACGACGGTTTTGCGAGGATTTTGCGACGAATATTTTTGGTCAAACTTCACCGGAGGAATAATTTTTGCGACGATTTTGCGACGAAAAAAGTGACCCCTCGCAAAACCGTCGCAAATTTGCGAGGGTTTTGCGAGGAGCACAAGGTTGGCCCTAGCAAAACCGTCGCAAATTTGCGAGAGTTTTGCGAGGCTAAACCATAGCCCTCGCAAAACCGTCGCAAGATTTGCGGCACGGTTTACGAGGGCAACCTGTGCCCTCGCAAAACCCTCGCAAATTTGCGACGGTTTTTGGGAGCCACCTCTGTGCCCTCGCAAAACCCTCGCAAATTGCGACGGTTTTGCGAGGGCACAATTAACCCCAAGTTGTGACCCTCGCAAAGCCGTCGCAATTTGCGACGGTTTTGCGGGCCCCTGTGCCCTCGCAAAACCCTCGCAAATTGCGACGGTTTTGCAGGGGCTCAAGTCGCTCCAAGTGTAACCCTCGCAAATATGCGAGGGTTTCGCGAGAGCCACCCTTGTGCCCTCGCAAAACCCTCGCAAATTGCGACGGTTTTGCGAGGGCACAATTAACCCCAAGTTGTGACCCTCGCAAAACCCTACGCAGACTGCGACGGTTTTGCGAGGCACAATTAGCCCCAAGTGTAACCCTCGCAAAACCCTCGCAAATTTGCGAGGGTTTTGCGAGGGCCACCTTGTGCCCTCGCAAAACCCTGCGCAAAGTGCCGACGGTTTTGCGAGGGCACAATTAACCCCAAGTTGTGACCCTCGCAAAACCCTCGCAGAGTGCGACGGTTTTGCGAGGGCACAATTAACCCCAAGTGTGACCCTCGCAAGGCCGTCGCAATTTGCGAGGAGTTTGCGAGGGGACAATTAACCCCAAGTCGTGACCCTCGCAAAACCGTGCCAATTTGCGAGGGGTTTTGCGAGAGCCCACGACTTCGACCCTCGCAAAACCCTCGCAAATTGCGAGGGTTTTGCAATAAATTTTTTTATTATTATATTTATTTTAAATTATTACCCTATAAATCAACCCTGAAATATTATACAAATAAATATCAACGAGTATGTTCATAATCGAAAAAATACTATAAAAATTAAAAATAAACCCAAATAAATATAATTAAATATTAAAATATAATATAAAATACATAATAAGTATCTAAAAAAGTAAAATAATTCACAAAAATAAGTAATAGTGTATAAAGAGTATAAAATAAATATAACAAGTCTATGTAAGCAATGAAGGAGCAGTTGCAGAAGGAGGTGGAGGAGGGGAGCGGAGAGCCACTACGTGGGCCGGGTGCTCATCGAGCTGGATCAAATCCATCGTCAACATTTGGATCTTCATCTTCGACATTAGCAGCCGCAATGCGGCGCTTCTATCTCCTCTATGGATGGCATAGATGGTGCGGGAATACCCATTTTGTCCACATAAGCATTGCCATCCAACCACAAATGTGAAGCTCTTTGTTGCTTCATGAAGTCCGGTACAAGTCTATTTGTCGATTGAATCTCCGCTCGGCCTGTTGAACCCTTTGCTCTACTAGATGTCCAATATCAACTGCTAGTAGGAGAAGATGCATGCGATCCACTTTGAGGCAGTCTAGTTCGAACATGTGTCGCCTACGAGCCTAACCCAAAAACTGCGTCCCCTTTTGAACCCGCCTTGTGCCTTTACAAACACGGCTTTTTCATCAAGAGGAATAACGGAGCTTACGAGTCACTAGACTCGAGACTGGGAGTGCTCTGTATGAGATTTCGCACCTCATCCTAAAAAAAAAAAAGAATTGTCCAATAGTAATTATCAAAATAAAATACATATTCCACACGGTATAAAGAATTTCAACATATTTAATCTATATAGTACCAATGTATGCGCGAGATCGCTCAGCACGACAAAGCCGACGCCTTTTGTGGCCCGCTACGAAAGACATGTAATGTCTCAAACATGTACAGTGTAGCTAAAGAACTCCCTCCTTGGCCGCTACATTTATGTTAACACAATGTAATCATTACAATCTTACATAAATTTGTAATAAAACAATTTAGATTAATAATTAATTAAGGCATGTAGGTGAATTACCAAACGGTCCTGCGTGTTCGTGAACGAAATAGACCCTCCCGAGTATGGGTGCGACTACTCCCACGATTCTTTTTGTTGGTGGATGAGAGCTTACGATACTTCTCGATCTCCAGTACTGCGCAAATGTCATTCCGATCTCTGTGCCTCTATCCAATGAGGACATACCCAATCATCCCTCTTCCTCAACCTAGAAATTATGTCCAGAAAATCGCGTCCAGACTTACTTCTTTTCCCAATTTGATCGAATTAGCGAAGCATACTCTTCCCTCCACCAGAAAATATTTCTGCATGATCATGATTAAGATTTATGATTAACATATAACATAGTACTTAAGCGATAAAAAATACTCAAAAATTGCTTACCCCAAATTCTTGAAACCATAAGTCTCGCACGGTTATCGGAGACGTGCGTGTATGTCGGATACGAACCGGTGAAGTACTGTCTGTATTATATTTGAAATTTCTCGGACACATTTGTCGAGCGCAGTGAACCTATTTTTGGTGCAATGACAATGTACAATATAGTTATGTTAATCTCAAAAATAATAATAATAATTGAACTAATAATCAACATCTTACAAAGTATGAATATGTTACTTACCAGTTTCCCAGTGGAACAATCCAAGGTCGGGAGTCCGTAACTTGCAACCCAACGGAATGCGAAGGCTGAAGCGGCGGATGATTGAAAAGCGGGGATGGTACTCCCTCATCTCCAATAGAGCCATGTAATGAACGAGGCACGAAAGCCTTTGTAGGCGAGTAGGGGATGGAGTATAAGGCTCCGACCCTCCACGACTCCCCTCCCTCAATGATCCTTCATTAGAAGACATTGCTAAAGGAGATGAAAAAAGAAAAATAAGTAACCAATAAAGACGAAGCCCACTCCAAAAGAAGGATGTAAATAACCAGTGAATAAAAATGATAAAAGAATAATAACATTGAAACGTTATATCTATTCGCTAGTTTAAAGTAATACAATAATAATGCTTTGCTGATGATGGATATGTCAAAATAAACATTGTACTTGTAAATTGAATTTTAAAAAAAATTTGACGAGTCTCCCCTATAATTGGGCATTTCCCAGGCACAAGGCCACCTCAAGATTTGACAACCAAAGCAGCTGTTACAAACAACAAAGACAGATCTTTTAAATATAGAAAAATTCAAAAGATAACTAGGGGTAATCACCCATTACCCAAGAGGAATGATCACCCATCACTCACGGGGAATGATCACCCATCACTCACGGGGTTCCAATTAAAATGTTCGATATAGTTAAAATCAAGCTAAAAATTATAAATGCCTACTGTCCTTGTGAATTGTGCTGTCAATACGGCAACAATACAATATATAAACTACCTTGTTGTTTACACCACAAAAAGAATATAATAAGGAATAACAAAAATCCTCCGGAGCTGTACAAGTCTAAACGAAAGATTCTGCCAAAAAAAAAGAAGGAGATGAGATTCCCGACAATTAGACAAAATTGTGAAACAAAATTGTATGTGATGGAATTTAAAATAATAAAAGATTCAAGGCATGTAGATTCAAGTAACAAATAAATTGTAAGTTAAAATTTGACATGGGATAGTAATGATGCAATAGATTTCGGGATTCCCTCACCATTAACTATATTATTTGTAAATGAATTGAAATCGAGGCCTATTCACTAGAATCATTCTCCGATCTGAGACTCATCATCATCTACTGAGGTATCGCTACTCGTTTCCCATTCATCTTCTTCCTCTTCATTTATAGGAGAACTATCCCTTGCTTTGTTATAGCCTCATCATGAACATCCAACATTTCACTCATACCATTCTCATGCGTCGAATACCAAGATCAACAAATAACGATATGCTTGACTTCGTCGATAGCATCTACTTCTTCTACGATAAGCTCTATCAACCACGGGTGCATCTATTATATGTCGAGCTTTGGTTTTGCAAGCTGCCAACCAATCGGATCTTGGCCTCTTACTCCCTGGATATGATGCATAATACACTTGGATAGCTTGTTGAGCTAGAACAAATGGATCATAGTTAGCATAGCTCCTTTTGTGGTTAATTTCTACAAGATTATACTTGCGGATGTACCCTCGTACCACGATTCAATGTTTGATCAAACCGGTGACATTTAAAAAGAACAATGCTTTGCTTGTGGATTACCAGGAAATTGCACTTCAATAATCTCATTTAACACTCCATAGTAATCGGGTCCTGATGCGTCATTTCCAATCCCTTTCACGCAAACACCACTATTAAGCTTGTTTTCTTTCCCTCCGCATAATCATGAGTGTGAAATCGGTAACCATTAATTATGTACCCACTATATGATTTCACTAGTCTTGACGGACCCCAAGCAAAGTTCCTCAAGCATTCATTTGTAACCATATTTTACGAATCTTGTACCTAAAAAACATTAGACAAGTTAACCTCGTAATTATGAAAGTTATAGCATTATGAAACTCCATTGAATCCCCAATGGAGTTCCAAATGCAAGTTATTATCTTATGAGACTTACATATCCACTAAACCATTACGCAAATTCAAGGTGATACTTCTATTGATTTCTATCTACGATATAGTCGGAGCAGGACTTCGTAAGTGTGCCGTGAATGCCCTGTAATGCATTAGAATTAGATGGAATGAGTCAAAATCATTATGATGTATCATTTATCGTATAAAATGTATGAAGTAGTAGCTCGTACTCAATGTATGGCTGCACTTCACCACAATTAAGCAACATATAAATTCTTGCTGCAACGAATTCTTCGAAGTAAGGAACCGAGTTCGAATTCGTCCTATCACCAGTCCTTGAACATTGCGGATTGACGACCCAGGTTCTTGCACCCTCTCTAATCGTTCTCCTTCTTCATTACGCGCTGGAATTGTACGTTTTGTTTGTACATGTGGCTCAAAATAATAAGAGAAGAAAGTGGATGCTTCCTCAACTAGATAAGCATTGCGAGATTGACCCTTCAACTCTAGCCTTATTTTTCACCTTGATTTTCAATTGATGCAAATACATGTCATTTAAAAAAATACGACTTCGAGTCACACACACTTATATCGAACCTGCTATGAAAAGAATTAGATTGAATGATTCGATTACCGTTCAAACGGGTACATCCACCTATATTGAACGGGGCCACAAACTCTTGCTTCGTAAGGCAAATGAATTAATAGGTGTTCCATTACATCAAAGAATGCGAGGTGGAAATATCTTCTCCAACTTACATAACAATAAAGGAATATCGGACTCCAATTTGGCCATATGAGCTACATTCAACTTAGGAGAGCATAGATCACGATAAAAAAGACTCAACTCCGTCAAAACACCCCATACATTAGAAGGAAGAAATTCCTTCAATGCAATTGGAAGTAGTCTCTCCATGAATACGTGACGAGTCATGTGATTTCATACCGGATAACTTCAACTCATTCAAATCGGCACATCTTCCAATGTTTGAAGCGTATCCATACGGGAGTTGCAATCCCCTCAACCATTCTAGCAAAAGTTTCTTTTGTTACGATGTCAACGAGTAAACGACTTTAGGTATAGCCACTTTTCCTCCTCCCACATTCAAGGCATGTAGCTCGGGCCTATGGCAATAAATTTCTAAGTCACGTCTAGCCTTTAAATTGTCTTTTGATTTACCCTTTACCTCAAGAAGCTGTATTCATGACATTGTCAAATACATTCTTCTCATTGTGCATTACATCAATATTATGTCGGACCAAATTAGTACGCCAATACGGCAAATCCCAAAAAATACTCCTTTTTGCCCAATTATGAGATATTCCCCTGCCATTACTCCTTCCAATTTCTTTGCATGTTTCTGTAATTTTTTCATAATTAGACAAACTATCCCAGATTTCTTCACCGGTAGGGTATTGCACGAGTTTGTGATGTCTCGAGAACCTCTATCATTCCTAAAAGATCTCGTATCCCTCCTGTAAGGATGATCCGATGGTAAAAGCGACGGTGACAGTCAAACCATGATTGTTTCCCACCATTTTGTAGATGAAAAGACTTTGTATTGCCCATACAATATGGACAAGCCGATCTCCCGGCGGTGCTCCGGCCACTCAACATACCATATGCGGGAAAATCATTAATAGTCCACAAAAGTGCCGCCCGTAGTTGGAAGTTTTGTTTCTTCGATATGTCATAAGTGGTGACACCTTCAAACCACAATTTGGTTAATTCATCTATCAAGGGTTGTAAATAAACATCCACCGGTGCTTTGGATTCTTGGGGCCGGGATAATGATTGTTAAAAACATAGTTGGATCCTTCATACACATCCACGGGGGAGATTATACGGTGTGAGAATGACCGAGCCGGGATGAATATTGCTTACCCGACATCCCAAATGGTGAGAATCCATACGTACATAAACCAAGTTTGACATTCCGTACTTCTTTTGCAAACTCGGGATATATTCGATCAAAGTGTTGCCATGCTTCGGTATCACGAGGGTGACTCATTGTGCCTTTCTCCGATCTGCTCTCTCCATGCCATCTCATGTGTTCGAGTTGTTGTTTTGGAAGTGTACAATCTTTGTAGCCTCGGTGTTATCGGGAAGTAATACATCTTCTTGAATGAAATTTCCCTTCTACTTGTGTTCTTCCCAACCTTTTTACTGTGCATATCGAGGATGGCCACAAAATTTACACTCTCTACGATTCATGTCATCTTTCCGATAAAGCATGCATCCATTATTGCATACATCTATTTTTTGTACCGGCAAACCCAACCCGACCACTAATTTTTTCATCGATAGAAATCATCGGGAATCGTATTCTTGCTAGGCACAACCTCTTTCATCAATTGCACAACATCGTTAAAGGCTTTACGCGAGAGGTTATTTTCGGACTTAATGTTTAATAACCTTGAAGCCGGTGAAAAGCTGCGAATGTTGTGTGCATCCATCCCATATAGGAGTCTCTGCCGCCTTTAACATATCGTAAAACCTTTGTGCCTCCACATTAGGTGGCTCTTCAAAATGAGCTGGCGATGGAGCTTCGGGGGAAAGTCGGGTCTGCTACGTCTAAGACCATTTCGCGAGACCGATTTTCTTGATGTGAATCGGATTACGGGATTGAGGTAGACACACTTGAGGGACACTCGAATGGCTCACCATGACATGTCCACCGGTAATACCTAGGCACAAATCCAGGACTTCCACGAGGTGGAGCTTAACTTGTCTTTGGATCCGGGTACTTTTTATTCTTACATTTTGCACACGGGCATCTAATTACGCTTGACATTGCATTTGATAAGGCAAATGTCAAAAAAGCCTTAACCCCTTCCTCAAATTCAATAGTGATCCCTTTTACACCAGAAGCGTGCCTTCTATACATCCAACTACGATCCTCCATGACGTCTAAATGAGAGAAAAGAACAATCAACTCAATAATTAAAATCACCCCTTAAACAAAAGGAAGAGAAGTATAATTACATTTTCCTTTCTATTATCTAACAAAAAGAGGTCCAAAACATAGAATTTACAATTGCTATCGTTGGATACGGTTACACCTTCAATATATACGTTTTAACCAAGTATTTAATCTTAATTGAGGAATTTGATTAAGATTAAATACTATTAAAGCTAATTATATTCTTATTTTAACTCTCTCTATAACGTATATTATTCCTGCTATTATTAACATCGACCTATATATGAAATTATTATTATTACTCATTTCATTACTCCTATTCTTATTCTTATTAGCAATATTATTTTTAATAATAATGCTATTATGGGATATATACTCATGCTCAATCGAATAATACACTCCAAGATAAGGGTAGTTATTCTATTCCACATTAAGTAGCGGCTGATTTTGAAAAAAATTTTGACGAGTCTCCCCTGTAATTGGACATTTTCCAGGCACAAGGCCACCTCAAAATTATACAATCAAAATGCAATTGCAAACAACAAAGACAGATCATTCATTTATACAAAAAAATAAATAAATAAATAAAAGGATAACTAGGGGTAATCACCCATTACCCGGGAGGAGTAATCACCCATTACTCACGGGGAATCCAACATTTGAATTCAACAAAAAGGCAATTTATATGAACAAAACGCACATCCTACATCTTCATAATCTAAGGAAACGGATTTCTCACATAAAAGAGCCTTCAAAGCATTCTACTAGAGTTAAATCTTCCACTAGAGAGACTAATATATTATTATAATCAAGTAATAAGATTACTAAACTAATTAGAAATCAACCTTCCTATTATGGCATCATAACCAATCAAATTAATTTATAAGGGTTTATATAGCTAAAACATAGTTCTCATATAATTTGATCAAAGTAGTAATTTTTTATAACGGGGTAAAAAAGAGTGCACTATAAGTATAGATCAAAACACATTGAATGTTAAAAAAGGACAACAATTCCAACTAACAATTTAGCAATTCCAGTTCACAATTCCAAATTTAAATTGTTTTTCTCACATCAAACCACCATCATGTCACTCACAATCTCCTCAAACTCAACCCCAACATCAATACAACTTTTATACATCAATTCAAACTACTGCTCATTCACAAATAATCGCCCAAATTTCAAAGCTTCGGGGAAATGAAAATCTGCCCAAAGTTTATAAGATAATGAAGTAGCTCAAAGAGATAAATTCTAACTACTTACCCAAACGAATCAACTTCGGCAACGGCACGACGATAGCACGGGAATGGCGAGCGGCGGCGAGAGCGGGCTGAAGGGGTAGGAAGAGCGAGGGGAGTTGAGGGGGGGCGGCTGCGGGATGGGGGGAGTTGAGGGAGGGGGCGCGGGGGTGGGGGGGCTGCGGGATGGGCGCGGGGAGGGGGGCGCGGGGGAGGGGGCGGGGGAGGGGGCGCGGGGGAGGGGCCGCGGGGGTGTGGGGGGGTTGAGGGAGGGGAGTTGAGGGGGGGGCTGCGGGATGGGGGGAGTTGAGGGAGGGGCCGCGGGATGAGGGAGGGGAAGCGGGGAGGGGGCGCGGATGAGGGAGGGGAGAGCGGGAGGGGGCGCGGGATGGGGGGGTCGCCGGCGGGAGAGGGAGGGAGCGGGAGGGCGCGGGATGGGGGTCGCCGGCGGGAGAGGGAGGGGGAGCGGGAGGGGGGCGCCGGATGGGGGGGTGCCGTGAGGGAGGTGAGGGAGGGGAGTTGAGGAGGAAGAAGGAAGGGGGAAGAAGGAGGGAAAAAAAAAAAAAAAAAGAGGGAGTGAAAAATTTTGGAAATTTTTAATTTTTTTTAAATTTCTAGCTATTTCGTCGCAATTTGTGACGAAAAAATAAAATCCTCGCTAATTTCTCATAAATTAATACGAATAATATTATAAATCGATCTATACATTATAATTTTTATTATTTTTTAGTGATTCTAATAATAATATTATTATGTAAATTATTTTTCTTTATATATTTTAATTTATACACCATTTAATCAAATAAATAGATAAAAAAAATTAGAATATGTATATATATAACTATATAGTATAATATATATTAATATGTTCGAGATGAATAACATTACAAATCGATCTCTACATTATAATTTTCAATATTTTTTTTAGTAATCTCAACAATAATAACGGTATTTGAATTGTTTTTCTTTACATATTTTATTTTATACACTACTTAACAAAATAGATATATTAAAAAATTGGACATATGTATATACATAGCTAAATTAGTATAATATATATTAACATGTAGGAGACGAAGAACATTACAAATTGATCTCTACATTATAAATTTCATAATTTTTTTAGTGATATCAACAATAATAACGAGTATTTGAATTATTTTTCTTTATACACTACTTAATCAAAGTGATAGATTAAAAAAATAGACATATGTATATATATACCTACATGTTATAGTATATATATATATATATATATATATATATATATATATTAAACTAAACAGATACTTATATACATTATATACATATACTTATATATTAGAATAAGTATATAACATAACATAATTAACTATATACATTTACTTATGCAATACATTAGGTGTATAACATGACATAATTACATATACAAAATTATAATAAAATGCACTAATTGAGACATGTTATTAAAAATATTTCAGTAAATTTGTCAAAATACACCATCACATAAACACATAAAGAAATTTAAAAAAAAAGATTAAAACCCTATTTTGTTGTAAAACCCTCGCAAATTCGTCGCAATTAGTGACGTATTAGCGGCAATTTGCGGCAATTGGGGTTTTGAGATTTTCTATACATTTTGCCATTTATTTATTTTTTAATTAAAAATATTGACCGTCGCAAAACCCTCGCAAATTGCGAGAGCCGAAAATTCGTCTCAAAACCCTCGCAAATTGCGAGAACTTTGCGACGGATGTTCAAAAATTTTTAAAATATTTTTTAAAAAATAATCGATCGTCGCAAATCCCTCGCAAATTGCGAGGGTTATTGCCGTCGCAAAATCCTCGCAATTTGCGAGGGTTTGCGATGAACGTTCAATTTTTTTTAAAAATAAATTACCGTCGCAAAACCCTCGCAAATTGCGAGGGCTAACTACCGTCACAAAACCCTCGCAAATTGCGAGGACTTTGCGATGGACGTTCAAAAATTTTAAAAATATTTTTTTAAAAAATAATTTGTCGTCGCAAACCCATCGCAAATTGCGAGGGTTATTTACCGTCGCAAAACCCTCGCAATTTGCGAGGGTTTTGCGATGGAAGTTCAAAAAATTTTTTAAAAATATTTTTTTAAAAAATAAATTGCACGTCGCAAAACCCTCGCAAATTGAGAGGGTTTATTGGCCGTCGCAAATTGCGAGGGTTTTGCGATGGACGTTCAAATTTTTTTAAAAAATATTTTTTAAAATTAAATATCCGTCGCAAAACCCTCGCAAATTGAGAGGATTATTTGCCGTCGCAAAACCCTCGCAATTTGCGAGGGTTTTGCGATGGTCGTTCAAAAAAATTTTTAAAAATATTATTTTAAAAAATAACTTGCCGTCGCAAAACCCTCGCAATTTGCGAGGGTTTATTAGCCGTCGCAAATTGCGAGGGTTTTGCGACGGACGTACGAAAATTTATTTAAAAATATTTTTTTTAAAATAACTCGCCGTCGCAAAACCCTCGCAATTTGCGAGGGTTTATTAACCGTCGCAAAATCCTCGCAAATTGCGAGGGTTTTGCGACGGACATACTGAAAATTTATTTAAAAATATATTTTTTAAAATAACTCGCCGTCGCAAAACCCTCGCAATTTGCGATGGTTTATTAGCCGTCGCAAAATCCTCGCAAATTGCGAGGGTTTTGCGACGGACGTACTGAAAATTTATTTAAAATTATTTTTTTTAAAATAACTTGCCATCGCAAAACCCTCGCAATTTGCGAGGGCATAAATACCGTCGCAAAACCGTCGCAAATAGCGATGATTTTGCTACGAATTGCGACGGGTATATTGGCCGCCGTACGCAAAACCGTCGCAAATTGCGACGGTTTTGCGACGATTTTGGTCAACTCGCTACTTGTTTGAAAATCGTCGCAAATTGGTCGCTATTAGCGACGGTATTGAAGCCGTCGCAAAAAATTCGTCGCAAATCACGATTTTTCCTGTAGTGTCTGGATGTCAACATTATGCTTATATTGTGCACCCAAAGAGAATGATGTCTCTGTTTATATGATTTCATTGTTTCTACCGAATTTTTTTTTAATAAAAATTATATATCGGTCCTTGTACTAACTCGTAAGAAAAATACTATTTCATCCTGGCTTCCAGTTCTAAGGACTGCTGCAGTGAATTCTGCCTCAGGATCACTTGTTAGGATTCGTGAACTCCTAAACGCGGAAAACATCCACGAATCCCTTCCGAGGATCCAAGTAAACGATTAAGAAGATCGTAGATTTGCAGAATTATCTCTGGTTGGTGAAATCGATATCCTTCAACTCCGATGGTGCTGCTGCATATGCAACCCGAATGATCACCAGACGTTGCAGCTGCGCGAATGTCCTCTATCGAATACACACCGCGAACTCACTCGTCACCCGGGGAGTGCTAGCGCCTAGGGTTTGAAAGGGTTTTTTTTTTTTTTTATAGAGAATGGCACGAATGTTCTCAACAGAATTAGACTCTTGAAAAGACGGCTAGAGTTTTCTTAAAACCCCCGAACCTCTTAGAGTCTAACCATAATAATATCTTATCATATTTTAATTTAAATTCAAATTAAATTAAAACTGATATAATAAGATTCTACCATTATCTCGGTTATTTAAACAATTAATTTACCGAGTTAGATTCTTATAATCTGGACATTATCCAAATATATCGAATGTGGACATATTTCCAAATTCATTGTATCTGGTAAATTTTCTAAGTTCGATTAGCTTAGACATATTTCCAAATTCATCAAATCTGGTTACCAAAAAAATAACCTAACAAGTTCGCTTATTGTGTGACCTTATAGGTTCATTTAACACTGGCAGTGTATCCAAATCATATTTAAATGGCGCACAAGTTATAAGCGGTTTCTAACAAAACATTATAACTATCCAGGTTAAATGAAGATCGATGATCTATTTGAACCAAACCATAATTTTATATTTAGCCCTTTTGTCACACGATATCCAGATTAAGCATAAGGCACGGAGCATGTCATCCTTATTAAGCTTAATCAATTATTTCTTGATTTCATAGTAAACTGTTCAATCAAATGATATTAATATCTTAGATTGATATATTTGAGCACGGCCATGCATTTTAACAGTCTAACTTATCAAGGAGTCCATGGATGTCTTTCCCATAATTGAGAGGGACAAATTCCTTCACTATCATTCATATTCCTCTCATTGATTTATTCTATATCCAATAGAAGTCTAATTTATTATCTGATTAAGGACAACTTTAGACAATGTCAAAATATAGAATTTATCAAGTGGGAAACTATGATGAATTTAGGTCGAAGGACTTTTAATATCATTATGGCTAGAAAGTACTTATGACATGTTCCATGAAGTACTCTCACAGTGGGTCATGTCCAATACAATGTTCTCTAATATTTATTTATGTTTTGACTCGATATCACAAATATCCATGACCAGTAAAACATAGCCATCAAGTCACAAACATACTAATATTAATTTATTATTGTTCCAATAATAATAATCGATCAGGGACAGTTTTAGAATAGTCATTGTATTTATTGTAGAGTTTTACTATCAAGTCACGTACTTGATGACCACAAAATAAAATGCACTATTCATGAAAAGAAAAACCTTATATTATTATATAAAATATAACGACAATAGTATAAGTACAAATTGACTCTAGGGCATATCCCTAACACTGCTTATGCGGAGTTTGGAAATACCAAGGTTATTGTTTTAGTGTGAGTATATGATTCTTTTGTATGAATGATTTGCTTAATGGAAATCCAACTGTGTATTCTTAACCTTAAAGTTAATGTGGGTTTTATTTCTACCATTCATGTTTTCTCTGTGGATTATTCCACGAAAAGATCTAGTTGATAATTTTACTCTTGGAATAGAAGATAGGAGCATTTACCTCATATCTTATTCTTTACTATGCAGCAATTTTGTAATTAAAGAAAAGAAAAGTGTTACTTGTTTGTAGTTCCATGTACATTAACTGGGGGAGAACCAGTTGGTTTACCTCTTCCTGATTGTTCACGCTGGCCATATTGTTTAACTTGGCTAGGAAGTTTCATTGGTTTGGAGGAAGAGAAGGTAAAACAACAAGAAAGGTGGAAAATATTTATTAGATCATCAATTGGAACAAAAATGCATGTCTTTATTCTTCCTTCCTTTCGTTTCTTCTTTATAACTGAAAGCCAGTCGGAGGGGAGAAGGTGGATGCCACTCTTGAATTTTTCTAAATTCCTATTTTAGTGCTTAATTTTCCTTCTGTCCCAACATAGAGACTCCCCAGCCCACAACCTCACCACCAAAAAAAAGTTAAAAACATTCTCCATGTCTATTTATCCTTTCCTTCCCTTGTCATTCTAAATTGACATTCACACTTTTGTGACCTTTGGGTTTGGCTTCTTCTGAAGTAAATGGGCCATAAAATATTGAAGGCAAAGAAATGCCCACAAAATTTGCCTTATTGGAGCGACATGTTAGTATGACGCAATGCAGATAAGGCAATTTTGACAAATCTGAGTCTGCAACCAAGCGACCCGATGATGTAATCTGGAGATCAATTTC
The DNA here is from genome assembly GCA_026120185.1 of Voacanga thouarsii. Lineage (NCBI taxonomy): Eukaryota > Viridiplantae > Streptophyta > Magnoliopsida > Gentianales > Apocynaceae > Voacanga > Voacanga thouarsii. Next base: position 461 of record JANUWF010001072.1, on the reverse strand, counting down.
TTCCTAAGTTTTTCCATCACCTCTGGATGATTCAACAAAAGGGACATTGTCCACTCCATGCTTTTTGCTGAAGTATCTGTTCCGGCAGTGATCGGCAGCTGAAAAAATATTTTGAAAAGAAGATCACTCATAAAGGAAAATAAATGAAATTTTAATTAATATCCATTCAGACTAATAATCAATCAAATTGGAGAGAGTTTATCTCGACTTGTCTTAGATTGTGTCTAATTCTTAGGCTTGAGCTCAAGCCGATTTATTAACAGCCCTATCAAACACTAGGGATCGCATTGTAATATAATTTGGATGTTTTGAATTTGCCTAAACAAATGATCAAAACAGGAATACTTACTGATATGATTCCTTTAATAATATCATTTGTGTAGTACTCAGGTTCAGTTTCTTGTAGCGACAGTAATATTTGGATAAGAGTCTCACTTTGCTTGGTTGAGCTTGAACCGCCT